>JAPQWV010000690.1:0-284000 GCA_027422505.1 Craterostigma plantagineum
ATCCCTCGAACTTCGCGTGGAACTACGCAATTTTCTGGCAACTTTCGAGGGCGAAATCGGGCGACTTAGTGCTCGCGTGGGGCGACGGGTGCTGCCGCGAGCCTCGCGAGGAAGAGGAGTCCGAAATCACTCGAATGCTGAGGATGAGGCTCGAAGACGAATCGCATCAGACGATGAGGAAAAGGGTACTGCAGAAACTCCACACGCTGTACGGAGGAAACGAGGAAGACGGCTACGCCTTCGGGCTCGACAGGGTCACCGACGTGGAGATGTTCTTCCTCGCTTCGATGTACTTCTCCTTCCCGAGGGGCGAAGTGGGGCCCGGCAGGTGCTTCGATTCGGGCAAGCACCTCTGGTTTTCCGACATTCTGAAATCCCGCGGCAGGGAAGGCGCCGGAGACTACTGCGTCCGTTCGCTCCTCGCGAAGTCGGCCGGGATTCAGACGGTCGTCATGGTCCCCACGAGCGCCGGCGTCGTCGAGGTGGGGTCCGTCAGGGTTCTGCCCGAGAGCTTCGAGCTCGTAAACGGGATCAAGTGCTCGTTTTCCTCCACCTATTTCCCGACCGTGGTCAGAGCTGCCAAGCAGTCTTCGGACAGCAGAATCGCCGCTCCCAAGATATTCGGGCAGGATCTGTGTTCGGGCAATGCGAACCCCAACCCTAAAATCTTCGGTACGAAGGTCGAATTATTCGCAAACCCTAGAAATGGCTTCCACGGTTTTTCTTGGACACCTCCGAGCACAGTGAGGCCCGTAGCGGACCGACCCTCGGCGAAGAACGCGCTCGAACGGGCCAACGGGCCGAGCAACGGGCATGCGGTTAAATCCTCGAAGCAGCCCGCCAAGATGCAGATAGACTTCACGGCGAGCGTCGACTCCGAGATTTCGGACGCGGGCCCGTCGTCCCGCCGCGTCGCGGTAAAAACGGGGCCCGAAAGGCCGAGAAAACGCGGGAGGAAGCCCGCCAACGGAAGGGAAGAAGCCCTAAACCACGTCGTGGCTGAGAGGCAGAGGAGGGAGAAGCTCAACCAGAGGTTCTACGCTCTGAGGGCCGTCGTCCCAAACATTTCGAAGATGGACAAAGCTTCGCTCTTGGCCGACGCAATTGCCCATATTACGGAGCTCCAGAAGAAGGTCAAGGAAATGGAGTCCTTACCACCGTCGTCTTCTTCGAGGGAAGGTAACGATAGTATTGGGACGGCGAAGGGGAGGATTGAGGTTCGAGCTGGTCAGAATCAGGTCAAGATTAGGGTTAGCTGTCCCTTCGAATCTCACCCCATTTCTAAGCTCGCTCGGGCGATCGAGGATTCGAAGGCCAGCGTAGTCGAGGCGAAGATGTCGGCGGGAAACGACCGAACGGTTCATACGTTCGTAGTGAAGCCTCATGGGGCGGAGCGGCTGAGCAAGGAGAGGTTGTTAGAGGCGATTTCGAGGGAGCCGTGATGCTCGGCGAGGCGAGTTTTTCGGGTAACTGAATTTTATTTATAGTTAGTTCTTAGTTTGTTTGTGGGGACGTGTGGATTGAGTGTTTTTTTCTTACAGTTTTTGCTTTAGTTGCTAGGAAAATCTAATAGGTTGTTTGTTTTATTTGTTCATAGAATGAATGAATGAATGAATAATACATATGGATGCTGGTTTACGACAAGATCTATTAAAGATCCTCAATACATATAGATTGAATCTGCTGCTGCTGCTACCTACTCAATTTTTCATGTCTCTGTTATTAAGATTTATGGAGCAATTTTGTTGTGAACATACAAATTTATGTATATAAACAAAGAGTGATGAGAGCCCATCATTTCATTTCACGGCATTCTTGCCGGGTTATGGTTGGCTTCTAAATCATGAACGTGATTAATCCATTTCTTTTTTTTTTTTAACTAGAACTATCTAGAGAACGTCATGTCGAACATGATTTTAAATTATTGCATTACCTAACACTATCCTCCATATGAGTTTCTTACCTATGTATAATCAAAAATCTTAGCCATAAGAAATGTGACCATATTGCAATCACATGCCCTACCCCACCACGTTCCACCCTTTAATCAAATGGAACAAAACAAACGTGAAACATCGAAATCATGCAAGAAAATGCCAAATATTAACAACTCGGAAAACTCACATTAAAAAAAAAAACTGTTCCATTGCAGCTTTGTAAGAGATCAAATACATCAACAGATATCCTAATCAAATAACCACCAAACAAAACAACCTTCGCCGGCCGCCTTTCATGGCCTCCAAGGTGCCGGCGGCGGCGGCGACGGAGTAAAAATGGGCGGCACGGCTGAGAAAATCGCATTCTTGTCGACCCCTAAACCGCCGTCGTCAGTCAGAGAAACCAACGCCGCGACCAGCCCAGCGTTCCCGGCCAGTGTGGGCTCAGTGTAGCTATAGTTGCTCCTCGAGTCCCTAAAACCGTCGAACCCGTCGGGCCCGCCGACCATCGCACCGTCGATCGTGTTAGGGTTCGGAGCCGGCGAGTCCCGCCACTTCCACCCGCCGGTGCACGACGGCTTGAGCCCGCGCGGGACCGAAGCCCCTCGGTGGTGCACGCGCTTGGGGTACTTCGAACCGTACCCCACGACGTAGCTCGTGTTCATGGGATTCGCCCCAAGTATGTAGTTTATCTGCAGCGTAGTGAGCAGTACAAATGTCATTATTTTTGTGAGTCTTAGGTGCGTTTGGTACGCAGAATTCGATGTGAAAAAAGAAAAGGAAAAGTATTATAGTAGTCATTGAACCATTTAGTATGTGGTACTGTTATGCTTTTTCTTTTCTTCTGTATCGAATAGCACATACCAAACGGACACTTAAGGTGCGTTGGGTATGCGAAATTCGGTGTAGTAGAAAATAAAACCTATTATAACACGACACGCGAGGCGTAACGTACAATGTTCCGATGCGTATCGTTCCATTTTCATTTTCTTTTCAGCGTTGGATTCCGCATACCAAACGCACTCTTAGGGTAAAAAAGACAGAGTTTGGAAGTCCTTAAGAACCTGGGAAGCTGCAAAGTCCTTGAGGACGTCGATAGGAAGGAAGGTGGGCCCACACTTCCACCCCGGAACGCCGTTCGCGCGGAGATAATCGGCGAAAATTGAGGCCAAGAACGCGGCGTTCGCCACGTACTGAAGGTTCCGCGGTCGGCCGTGGCTGAGCTCTATCAACCCGCCCTTTGTGAATTTGAAGACTTTGTATCTCTTCAAATAGGAGCACATCGTCCGCTCGGTAAGATCATTGTAGATACGAAGCATATCCTCGTATGGATATCCAGGATTCAAGAACATCCTCGTCCTCGTCAGAAGCAGCATCGCGCCGGGCAACTTGTTGTCCCAGCTCATTACGCTCGAGTCGAGGATGTCGGAATTTAGTGTCGCCTTCACGTCCTTCGCTAACTTAGGATCGGTCGCCGTCGAAAAGTAGGTCGAATTCCCCGTGGCGAAGTAGAGCCACGCCGAGCCCCACATCAACTCGTCGTAGAATCCCGTGGAATTATAGTACGGCTCGATAAAAGGGTTCCCCCGAGAGTAGGCGGCTCCGTTCCCCGAGCCCCGGGCGAACGAAAAGACCGTTTTGCCCCCCTCGACGAGCCTCCGCGAGTGGCCGGGATCGTCCCTGAAGACGACGGAGGCGGCGGCGAGGGCGGCCGCCGTCTCTCCGGCTAGGTCGGGGCCCGTGGAGGCGGCCTGGACGGGCCTAGGGTAGCTCATGTCCTCGGGCCTCTGCCAGCAGTAGTGGTCGTCCGGGCCGGAGCGGGGCCCGCCCTTCGGCCCGCCGCCGACCTGGCTGTAGATTCTGTCGATTCGAGCGCCCGCGGTGCTGTTGAAGGTGAGGAGCAGGTAATCCGTGCCCCACTTTATCAGTTCTCTCACGTGATCGTACTCGCCTACGTGGCGGTACTTCGCCTCGTACTCTATTACGCTCCAGCTCAGCATCGTCATCGCAAACGACATTGGGAAGTGAAACTTTACGCTGTCCCCCGCGTCGTAGTACCCGCCCACTAAGCCCGAAGGAAGGCCCGACCCGTCGTTCAGGCCCGAGTCGCCCCTCCATGGCACGGTGAAGTTCTTGGGCAATTTTCCCGCTGAGAAAATTGGTTTGTTTTTGGTAGGAGTTAGGACAAAAGCGAGATTTTTTGGATAATATTTTATAACAATCGAAAAAGGAAGGAAGAAAGAAAGAAAGAATTGCTTTCTTACACTTTTGTGCGTCGAAGAACTTGAGCGCTAGAGTGAGGGCTTGGGTGTAATTGGAGAACGGCGGAGGATGGGGTTTGTGCCTGGGCAGCGACTTGGCGATGAGAATGGGCAATACGACGCCGAGGAGGACGGCGGCGGCGGCCCATAAGCTCCATTTTAAAGCCCTATGGCTGCACATTATGCAGCCGAGGTCGACGTACCTCTTTTGTTTGTTCTCGGCGGGTCCCAAAAGCCAGCCCTGCCGAGTCTCGTCGAGGACGCGGTGGAAGGTCGACGCTCGGTCATATTCGCCGTCGCCGGACCTTTCGTCGTCGGCCGGCGAGTTCCCTGAGCTCAGTTCTATGGAACCTCCCCAGTTATTTCTCATCGTCGTTCTCTCTGAGGAGGACGACAAACGACGGTAATGGGGAAATGCATGAATGCGTGTAAGAGGGAAAATGATGATAAAAATCTTACCTTTGATCTAAGAGATTTGTTTTCTCTTTCTCTGATTGATTCATTCATTCAATGGATGCTCAATCAAAGTCCATATATCATGTGTGGGGAGCATCACAGCAGCTGCTGAAAAATGGTTAAAGTTTGAAAAAAAGCAAAACTTGACTTGAAATAGAACTATATGCAGTTAATACATATACAGCTAATGAATTGATTTAATAAAGCTATTTATTACTAATTACGTTGCAATTAATTTTGTGAAGATTTAGGGAATATTACTTGGAATTCTTTTTGACTAGAAGAGGCTGGGAAAGCTGGACGTTTCCTCTGATGGAAAGCAAAGAAACAAAGAAGAGAAAATGGAAGGTAGGCGAAGATTAGTAATCAAGAATATGTAGTAGTAAAAAATTGATATACACGTAATGAAAAAAGTAATAATAAATTACATATTAATTCTATGGAAACCTAACAGTCAAACAAGATGACAGCTTTACAATTTTTCAAGTATTGGGAATCAATTAAGTAATTACTACTATTATAACACAGGGAATGAATCATATCTTCGAATTAAATTGCTTGGTTAAGAATTTGCCATAACATGAAACATCTCCGACGTCTTAAAAATCGAAAGTTGAATTTAAATTCTAAAATTCAAGGAGAAAATGAGATTAAATAAGACATGACATCAGCCCTAAACTAAATTGTCTACTGCTAGCAAAACTTGTCAACTCTAAAGTATTTCTTGAATAAGAACATGGATCTCTGAAAACATGCTTGCGAACCCTCTCTGATGTTCCTTTCATCCATACGGCAAATCATCGTTCGATTCGAAACCCGAAAATTTCTCCGTAAGAGCTCAAACTTCGACTTTTGCAACTTTCCTCTTCTCAACTTGGCCCGTCGAAGGGCACTGCATCTCCGTCCAACTTATTGGAACCATCGTCGCGCCTAAGACGTTGTAAGAATGAAGGCTAATTTGATTCTCGGAACAAAACGAAGGCTTTTAAATTGAGGGGGAAGAATAAAGTTCTTACCAGCCGCACTTTCTGCAGATACAACGCCTAGCTCGTTTTTTGCAGTGGAGAGATAGTAAGCTCGTGCGTCTCCTAGAGACAGCTTTTTGCAAGGAGATTGAGTCGAGAAATCACAAGAATGGCAATCTTATTACGTCACATTGTACTAACACGTTCGTTAGAAGGAGGAACGAACGAACTTTTTGAAGGATACAACCAAAGCTCGGACAACGTCGCCTGGTCGGAAAGAAGTGTGCATTTCGACTTTATCGATTTCTGTAGCTCTCACGTCTTGCTGCCTGTTGCAGAAAAATTTTGAAAAAAAAATCGTTCTTTTTTACCGAGTAAAGAAGCATGATTGAGCGATTGTGTTACCTGATAATCCCTGTGAATTTTTCTCGCACTGATTTGGGGCCGACGCACATTATATCTGCCGAAGCCATTTTCGTCATCACCTTTATGACCTGTCGAAGAAACCAAACCTTCAAGTATCGAAAACGACGCATAATTAGGGGGAAAAACAGAGATTAATATCATTGGGAATGAATGTAAGAATATTACTCTTGCAAGAACAATAACTCCAGGCTCTGGGACTGGACCGTGTGCTTTATGACCTATCACCTCCACTACAGGCCTCTGTTAACAATGATAAGAAGATGAAAAAAAGATCAAGTTCATGAGAAAATTAGCAGAATACTCTTGAATTGATCTCATAGATCCCCATTCAGCTACCAAAAGCAGTTCAAGAAACTGAATAAAGCTTAGGTCTTTTCTACTAATCTCTTCTCTAACAATAAGCAGTGACACAACCCACAACACAATTGTTGCCACAACAAAACCCAGAAAATTAATCGGATGCCACGACGAAATCGAACCTCAAAAACACATCGAACTCCCCAAAATTCAATGCTATACACATACCCAGCATCAGCGCAGAGTTAAACTCGAATATCAAACTCGAAATCAGTAAAAGATCACTCTTTTAGCAAGAAAAAAACTGAGGTGGTTGATTGGGTGAAGAATTACCGCGTCATCCGAGTCGATCGGCGGAGGAACGAGTGATCGTACTCCAGTGAGAGAAGCGTACACCATCCTATCGCTGGACGACACGTAAGCGCCTTTTCCAGCCCTCACTTCTGAAGCTTTACCCAAAACTTCGCCTGGCGTCACAAAGCTTTCTTCTTCTCTCATCTCTCCGTTTACACTACTTCTCAGCTGCGTTCGTCTCTCCCATGGCTGCCCTGCTGTAGATTTTGTTCTTTAGTTATTGGGCCGTTTGATGCAATAAATGGGCTCTCCTCATTAGGTTTCAAATATTACATCGTAGTTCACTTTTTACATGCTACGATTACGAACTCCAAACCAATTACTACTACATAGCCATGAAACTGCTGAGATTCATGGGATGCATATAAACGCTCGACCCATTCAGTATCTGCTTCACGATCAACCTATTGGCCTTCTCCGTCGGATGAAACGCATCCCAGAAAACGTGCAAGTCCCTGTTCGGACAGAGGTTCGAGAGAGGCGTGCACAGCCCTAGCCCGTTGTACGGACCCTGGCCGCAGCAGGCGACCTTCGCCGTCGCGAACCCATACGCCGCCGGGTTCGCGACGTAGTCCATCTGCATGCTGTTGCTGTTCGCCACGATGAAGGCGGCGCCGCTCCGCCGCCCTAAATCGCCGTTGAGCTGGTCGACCATCGCCACTAGCTGAGGGTTGAATAGGTTCGCGGCGTTCTGCAGAACTTCCGAGCACTCGCCGTTTCTGCTGCGCATCGCTAGCTCGGCGGGCACGCACCCGAAGGGTCCCGTCCCAGTTACTATCACCTTTCGTGGGCCCAATTCGTAGAGTCTCTGTATTCAAAATCATTTATTTTCAGACATAGCAATACTGTGATGAACTGATCGATGCTAATATCTTTATTACAGCAAATATACCTCTAAGACCTTTCTGTACTCTGAGATGAGGAAAGGAACGTAATCTTGGATTGAAAACTGAAGCGATCTTATAGAGAAGGGCACCAAATAGTAATTGTTTACGAAATCGTTTCCTCCTAAAGTGATTAGGACGAGTGACTCCCTCACGACTTTCTGGGCTTCGTCTTGTCCGACTACTGCACTCAGTCTCTGCTGATATTGTCTGAAATAGTCCAATTGTTGGTAGATTCTAATGATATTCACCTGTCAGGTATATACATCATTTTATTACTCATGTAAGGATTAATAAATTGTTAGTTCTACATTACATATATAACCCACAAATTGTATCCCAGTATCGTTTAGTATCCCAACTCCTGCCGAAGCGAAGTTTGCGCCGACGAGTAGTTTTTGCCCGTTTAGCTCTGGACTTAGGTAAGGCAGCGTTCTCTCCCAGCCCATCACTTCACCTAATCAAACACATATACATATACATAACTTTTGAAGATTCTTGATCATATGTGTATTTTTATCATAATGTAACGCATGCATGCAAGATATTACACATAAATTAAATTCAATGATGGGATTATACTTAAAATATCTGGAATGTTGAGGCCATTGGAGAAACGACCCGTGGGGCGATGAGTGGGAAAATCGATGCCATAGGGAGGAGCGTCGGCCCTCGCCGTGGTGGCTAAGTAATTGTTGTTTCCATTGTCCACTAATGAGTCGCCGAACACGAAAAAAGCCCTCGCTTCTGCGTAAAGGTTCGAACTTTGTAGCATTAAGAGGAGAAATAAGGCCGAGAACTTCTTCGTCATTTGGGCTAAAGCAAGATGAACCTTTTGTTTTCCTATTTCTTGATAGTTTTTGGGAGATCGTTTGTAAAAATGGTGAATTGGAGAGGAATTAGTGAAGCGTTCGATATATATAGACAAAGCATGAACTTGAACGTTGACTTACACTCTCAGGCTAGTGAAAAAGAAAATAAAGGTCGAGGCTTGACATTTTTCTAGTTCTTGGATTTTATGGGATGGGGTCAAAAATATGATCACTTGCTCTTAATGGTGCTTGAAAGTTTAATTTTTTATGGACCTTTTTTTACGTGACATTCAATGCAATTTGTTCTTTGGCGTGAAGGAAGAAAAATATGGGAAGGGATAAAAAAGAGGAAGTTGGGATGCTATGCTTTAAGTATTAGCAATTTATTACACCTTGCAAAGTTTGCAGCTTTGGGTTGTGGCTGCAATATAAATGTATGCCCTTTGAAACTACTAAGAGTTAAATATCGACCATTGCCAAGGAAAAAATGCCTAATAACGAATAAAAATATGGTCTTCTATGACGGTTTATCGACTTATTTTTTTTGGATACCCGACCGGTTCCGGGTTGCCCTAATTCGGTTCGCCCCGCGTCGCGTACCTGGTAATGGCAGGTGAGGCTCCCAAAGGAGTGCTGCATACACAAAAGAATTCGAACCCGAGAAAGATTTTAAGATTTGCAGTAATGTAATTGAAAAGGTTTCAAGAAGTTCCTCAATTTATTCGAAAATAGAAACTTCAAACTCACTAGGAAACTCAGAAAACATGCCTCATCGCACACCTCTAGAGAAAGCCAAAGACATCAACAAAAAACATCTCAATGAAAGCAACACAACTCAAGCAAAAAAAAAAAAAAAACACGAGCACGACGACGCAGAAAAGCGCACATAATACGAGCGAGCAAAAACGCGATATACTAATTATTAGATCCTCGTCGAGTCCAAAGCCACGATGGTGCTGAGGTTCATGGGATGCATGTACTTTTCGTCGCCCGTCAAAATCTGCTGCCCTATGATCCTATTCGCCTTTTCCGTGGGATGAAAAGGGTCCCAAAATGCGTACAAATCCCTATTAGGGCAAAGATTAGACGCCGGCGTGCAAAGCCCTACCCCATTGTACGGCCCTTGCCCGCAACATGCAATCTTCGACGTAATAAATCCTGCCCACAAAAAAAAAAAAAAAAAAACGCACGCAAAAATGCGTATGCTTATAGTAATACGGTCACCGAAAAATCAAACTACATCATTCGTTATTACCGTAAGCTTGCGGGGCAGAAATGAAGTCCATGTGCATCGTATACGTATTTGCAGCGACGAACACATCAGCGCCAAGCTCGCCGTTGAGTCCCTTGAGCATTTCCGTGAGCCGCGGGTTGTACAGCGATGAAGCCCTCATGAGCTCTGCGCCGCACTCGCCGGCTCGGCTGTGCTGCGCCAGCTCAGCCGGGACGCACCCCATGGGACCCGTTCCGGTCACTAGGACCCTCCTCGCTCCAAGATCGTAGAATTTCTGTATTACAACCAGGAAAAAAAAGGGTTTTTATTACATCGTAATAATATGTATTAGTAACTGCATGGGTCCTTCCTAAAATCAGTTGGTGGTAGAAGTAATTGTCTTTATTGGACGTGCACATCAAAAAACATAGTATAAGACACGAAAATAAATACGGAATTAGTTTCGTGTCTATGAGTATTAGAAATGATTTTTGACACTGTTTTTATTTTTATTTTAAAACTAAATTAATGTGTTTATTTAGACACATATTAGACACGGAAATAAAAAAAAACGAAAATGTGACAAAATTCATTTTAGAAACGATAACATATCCGTGTCCAAATTTGCTACGGAACAACACCTACACAATCAGACACTGACAGTCTTTGTCTAATACCCAATAGATATGGAATTTTATAAGTATATGTTTTTTCCTAGGGTTTTAGAGAATTGGGGTTTGCTTTTAGTTTCATACCTTTAGGACCTTCTTGTACTCGGCAACGAGGTACTTGACGTAATCGGGCAGGGAAAATTGTCTTGACCTTGCGGAAAAGGGCACCAAGTAATAGTTATTTACGAAGTCGTTTCCTCCTAGGGTTATGAGAACTAGGGCTTGATTCACGAGCGTCTTTGTCTTCTCAGCGCCGAGTAGGTCGGTCACTCGAGATTGGTACTGCTCAAAGTACTCGATTTGTTTTCCAATTCGAATTATGTTTAGCTGCGTAATAACATTTTTTTGCAACGAAATTATATATCGTCGTATAATACGCAAAGATTTTTTTTTTTAATATAGCTTACGAATTGAATCCCAGTGTCGTTGAGTATGCCGACGCCGGCGGAGGCGAAGTTTGCCCCGACGAGAAGCTTCTCCTTCTTCAGCATTGGGCTGAGGTATGGCATTGTTGGCTCCATTCCTAATTGCTCGCCTGGGAAAGAAATATCATAAGCACATTTAGATATATAGGAACTTTTTTTCTTTTTGAAAAATAAAATAAAGAGTCTTGAGATATCAATATCATACTAATAATATCTGGGATGTTACGTCCATTTGAAAATCGCCCCGTGGGGCGGTGGCTGGGGTAGTCGATTCCATAAGGCGGGGCGTCGGCCCTTGCGCTCGTGAGCAAGTAATTATTATTTCCGTTGTCTACGAGCGAATCGCCGAAGACGAAAAAAGCGCGGGATTCCACCTTGGGAGTCGTCGAGGCCAACAGTAAAGGGAGTAAAATCGAAGCGAAAAGAAGCCATGAAGAGCTGTTAATGGAGGAAGAGTTGGCCATTTTTTTTGTGTATAGAGTAATAAAAATGTGTGCTTTCGCTTGGAAGGAGATGTAAGAAATGAGATGGGCTATTTATACGCGGAGATATTCGTCGTGCTTGGTGTATGTAATAAATGAATTGGGATTAGGGTGAGTATGAGAAGTGTTTGATATAACGAGTAAGAAATGACAGCTTATATGTTATGTGAATGTGATATAATAATCTTGCAACTGAACTAGAGAAGTAATACTTGAGATGTGTAAATTGCAATATGGGAAGTCTCAACCATGTCTTAACCTTGTTTAAGGTAGGTTTTCTTGCGATTAAGACATGTTAAACAAGCGTAATGCATTTGAAATTTAGGTCAAGCATATGTCTTTACATATATATGTTAGTGGTTCCAAAGTTTCGAATACATACATGTCAAAAATAATATACGAACAAAACATAATATCAACTTTACAACAAACATGTGATGCAGCATATGAAAAATTCAATTTTCTCCAACTACCCCTCGTTGAATAGTTCCTAAAGCAGCTTCATTCATTAACGTCGGGCCACAACCTATGAAAACCATGTGTTACATTGTACACTTGACGTCACCATGCATGATCATGTCTCAGCTAAATATGATATATGAAGCTTCTTTAATTTTATGTCTCTTCATTTATATTCGTTATTCGTAATCCACTAATTGAGGAGAAAACATCTTCATTACGTAGTTCGATCCCTTCATCGTGCCCTTTAATTAATCTTTATGTCTGAAGAAATTATGTGCTCTTGAAGAAGTCCATGAAAACAGTTCTATTACCTACTTCTTCAAGCTCATTTACAGTCTTTCATGGTTCTTTTCCAATTTTCTAATTTAAGGAACTGATTCAATTGGTAAGTTATGCAAGAACTTAACACTGTGGAGAAAAGTAGGTAAAAAGAGTTAACATGCAATTGTACATGGACATTCAAGGATGTCTCACATGGTTGAAGATTTATTTGCAGAGAATTTCTGGTAAGATTTGGCACAATGGCAAACCGATGAATAACCCCGAAAAAAAAAATACAAGCGAATGACGAACAATGACGGCAATAAAATAATTGCAAAAAACTAGAAATAAAACGAGTAAGAAATAACTAGTAATGACAATTCTTATAGTATTAGTTCTCAAATCATGTGCAATTTGCAACCTATATTATTATTAAAAAGTAAAAATGTCAACGCAGCACTGTTTAGTGTTTAAATGCCTAAGAAGTTTCTATATTTGATTATTTATTCTTTTTACATCTATGATTTCCGTCAAATCAGGAATTCATCTACAAATATAAAATTAAGGAATTTCAATATCAGGAAGAAACAGCAACGAATATTCCTCACCCAAGAGGGGATTATTCCCTTTGATGAGATAGATGCCTTTGGTTTTCTCTAATCTAAGATTGCAAGCATTATTGAACTAATATTCTATTTCAACAATGAGAAAAAAATTAAATCGATGGCTCAATATACTTGATTTGAATCGGAATGTTATATCTCTCACATATTCCACCATCTTATTCATCATTGTTATTGAGATATTATACATTGGCTTCATCGTTTGCATTATCGGAATATTATACATTTCACTATTATCATCGTATGGACTTAGGCTTCATCGTTTGCAGTATTCAAATCTGGTAATTATCATTTTCATATTTCATGTACTGTTAATTGTTATATATTACAGTGACATACAAATAAACAAATTCATTTCTCAAATATTAATATGAACCAATGAGATGATACGCTTCGTAAAACAAGCCAAGACTCCTATATCATGCCAACCACACAGATATGAGACTCTGCGTGTCGAAACAAAAACAGACGAAGAACTCAATAAATTGTGCATTGTGCGTAAAACCCTATGCAAGACAATCCTTTTTAAATAAGTATATCCTTCCTATATATCCCATATTCCTATGTTTTCCTTCGGTTCTTATGAGGAAGCTATCCCTCTATAAATACGCACACCCCTTAGCTGTAGTAAGAAAACTTTTTCCTGAAATTTCCTATTTTTCTCGTCAAAGAAAACCCGGAAATAATCATAACAAAATTACCTAAAAAAATCAAGGCTCGCGTTGCATGCGATATAATAATATATGGGAATAGTACGGATTGAAGTGAAGCTCCTTACTTCGCTCTTCTCAATAGCTACTCTACTTGTCGAAGCTTCCTCAGATCCCTCGCCGGAAAGTTCAGGTTACTTCCCCGCACGTCTTCGTCGTACCCTTCTTAATTATTTCCAATGAATTTTAGGGTTTTTTTCAACTGATCATCAAACTGCTTTGGAAGTTAAATCGATTAATGTTGCAGTTTGTGGTCTGAACTTCAGTACCTATCCTTACAAAGCGTTAAGCGGTTGCTCGGGCGAATTGCCCGAAGACCTAACGAACGGCAACGGCTTCCCCAAAACGAGTTGTTGTCAGAATGCCCTAATTTCTTACGCCCACGCATTAGCGCTCAACGCCTTGGCCGATCCTTCGAATAATATCTTCGTCTCTCAGAGCCAATGGCAAAGCTGCGACGGCCCGCCTTTCGGCGCCCAGCCGACCGTTTCCGGCCGTAATTGTGGGCTCGGTGGGGCCTACTACAACAACAACAAATGTAACAGTCTTACGCTTTCTGGCATCGACCAAAACGCGGTAAAGAACTGCTCGCACTTCGGCAATTCGTCGTATTCGTTCGACGACGCGTGCGGCAATTGCACGAGCGCGATGATCAGAGCCCGGGACGATATGTTGGACAATCTAAAAGCCGAGGACGCCGAAAGGTCGACGTGTCTTCTTGCAGTTATCGTCGCGGTGGCGGCCCACAAATTGAATGAGAGTTCTGGGGTGGACGACTTCGATCGGTGCGTGCCCGCCCTGTATGATCCAGGTGAGATTGCCCGAACCTCGGCCGAAGTCAAATTGGGGTTTTTTTTTTGAAATTTTTTATTTATGGTGTTGTAACTTAGGGCTGAGAATTTCGTAACACTCCACTTATGATGATGCAATTTAGGAAACTAGGTTTCAGAATTAGAGCAAAATTTGAGGATGCAGTACAACGTAACCGTGTGTAATTAAAATTTTGAAAGTTTAATTATCGTTAATTTGCAAATCCCTAAGTTAGGTGTCCTGAAACTGACACGTAAGAGACTTATCCCCAAATAAACAAGTTCGACGCCTATCTTGTCTAGCAAAAAAATTAGGTTTTCGACATATCTCGTGTTTAAAACTGCTTCAATTTTGAAATTTAGTTGAAATAGTTTAGAGCCATAACAAATTTGTAATGAAATAGTAAGATAACTTGCTTCCGACATGTTTCACTGCAGGACCGAAGGATTACATCGAAATTCATGGTACGAAAACCCTATCTTTCACTGATAAAGGCAAACATAACCCTTTTCTTAGAGTAATCGTTTCAGCTAAAAAAATCAACATTGATGATGATCAGATGGCGTGGCGGAAGCTATAGTAGCAGTGATCTTGGTGATTCTCGCTCTATCCGCGATCATCACCCTAATAAAATGCATGACGAAGAATCAGAAGAAGGATAATACGAAGAAGAAGAAGACGCACCTATCGTGCAAAGGCCTATCGATCAAATGCTCGGGGCTGTACATTTTCTCTAATAGAGAAATCGAAAGCGCCATCAACTTTGGGGACGAAAAAAAGCCCCTCGGAAGAGGAAGCGCCGGCGTAGTATACAAAGGCGTTTTGCCGAGCGGCCAAGTAGTTGCTATCAAGCACATATACAAGAGTACTACGAAAAACTCCTTCACCAGTGAAATCGAAAACCTTTCCCGAGTTAGGCACCCAAACCTCGTCGGCCTCATCGGTTTTTGCATCGAAGACGAGGAATTTTACATAGTGTACGAGTACTGCTCCAACGGAAACCTCGCTCAGTGCCTTCTCAGTACGTAAAACTTTAGGGTTTAAGGTTTAGGGTTCGTAAGATCGTAACCATCTATCTTGCACGCTTTTTCTTATAGGGAAGGACAGGGTCCTAACATGGGAAATGCGGATCAAGATCTTACAGAAGTGCGGTCTTGCCCTCAAGTACCTTCATAGCCACTACGACGGCTGCATCGTTCACAGGGATATCAAGGTAATCTTTCCTTACGAATAGTATCCTCACAGACACGAATATGATCGTACGAGTAATGTTAAAACCCTCGAAAATTGGTCTTCTCTAATTTCAGCTAACGAACATACTTTTAACGCGTGAAATGGAGCCGAAATTGTCTGATTTCGGGCTAGCGAGGCTTTTAGGAATGGAGGAAAGCAAAGTTTTCACGGACGTTCGTGGGACGATAGGCTACATGGATCCCGAGTACATGAGCAATGCGAAGCTTACGTGCGCGAGCGATATCTACAGTTTTGGGATAGTGATACTTCAGCTTCTATCAGGCCAGAGAGTGATCGAGCTCGACTTGAGCCAAAGGGACCAACTCGTGAGAAAGGTAATTAATAAATACCATTTTTTCACTTTTCAGTTGATGTCGAGTGCAAGGAGATTTTTCAGGCAAAAGACGTGAATATGAATCGCCGGCCGCTTACCGACTTTCAAGATCCCAAGTTGAAGGACGTAATAAGTGTGGATTTCGAGTCGTTACTTCAGATTGCAGTGCTTTGCGTGGCGAGCTCGAGCACCGGACGACCCACGATAGACTTGGTCTGCGACGAACTGAATAAGGCGTTGAAGAACGTACTTCAGCTTGAGGTTTTTCTTCTTTTCATTTTTCTTTTTTGTTCGTTCGAGGATTCGATATTTTCATTTTCTTGAGGCAGTTTTAGCGACGCAGTTCATACGATGGTTTTCTTTCAGAAAGCGCAGAAAGAGACGATAGTCTTCTCCGAAACATCGGCGTCGAGATCATTAGATGAGCATGTGTGAACATTTGGATTGTCATATGACTGTTAATCTCACACACCGACACAACAAGACAAGTTCACAAGTGTTCGACGGTGGCCTTAATGGTGGTGACGTGTCTATACATACGAGAAGGTTTAGCTCAGATCATGGTTGCAAGGTTTTTCCATATAAATTTGTATGGTTATGATTTGTTAAAAAATCTATATAGTAACTGGCTGGCCACTTTCTCCGCAAACTCATTTGTGATACCTGAATTCATTTGTTAGTTCCATGATATCAATTTGCAGGAGGAATACTACAGAACAAACGATCAAACTCCGAATTCTACTACATCGTTGTACCAACGATTCGTATTGGGAAGTCGGTCAGGATATATCAAAGAAACAAAGATAACTCACAAAAACACATACACATTATGCATGATGCATAAAAAAAAGTAAATTAATCAAGGGTTATAAAAATGTGTATCAAGTTATCAAGAAGAGACCCATGGTGGTGAAGGGGGTGAAGTTATCTGTGGCGGACTATGGGTCCAGAACGAACCTGAACCTCTTCAGATGGACGCTCGGCACCTCCATATTCGCCTCCACCGTCCTTGCTTTTACATACTCCTTGCTGCTTAAGAACTCGTTCAAGTGAAGTTTGCACACGTCCACGAACAAATAGGGCTTACGCGTTACAGAATCAACTTTGTTGCGTGCGCAGCAGAAGTGGCCCGAGGACGACCAAGTAAGACCACCACCATAGCTCTCAACTACCTCTGACGATGACTCAAAATAGTACATCAATTTGTATTCATCCGTTCCATCCAACCATGCAAAACAGTCCATCAAACACAAGTCATCCATGATGGCATGCAAACTTGAGTCTCTATTTTGTGGGGAAAATGGAATTTATCATATAAAGTCCAACCACCCTGAGGCTTCTCTATGTCCAAGATGAAGCTTCCAAATTTAGTGGTGATGAGCATGTTAGGTTCTTTGTCTATGAAGGAATACGACTGGATAAAAATGAAGACTCATTTTTCCAAGCAATACTCACGCTACAGCGGTGGGATTAAATTTGGGAGTTGCGTCCATTCGTTTTCATCTGGATCAGACAACTCAGATATCCCACTGTTTTTGCAGTCGGAAAAAATCGAACAACTGAACACTAACATTTTGATTTCATATGGCGTTTGACATCCCACCGGAGAATATTTGGGATGTTTCATTGGGCGAGTTTCAATGCACATATCTAAAGTCAGCTTCTGAACCGAGGATGGAGAGCAGTATGGCAAATCATACGATAACACTTCATTTTTCACTTCCTTAAACATATAAAGAAATGAACGAAGAACACAAATTCCAAATACATTAAATTCGTTGGGATCGAAACAAAAGTTAGGATTCCGCGGTACCTCATCGCAGCTGTTGGCATATAATCTAACAGTAAAAGACAACAATTTGCATGTTCGATGTCCAATGCGAATGTGTGCATCCGAACCATATTCCACTGGACGGGATATATGGACGTCAGTATGTCCAATAAAGTCAAGGTAAAGCTATCGACAAGTTATAATGCAAGTTAGCTGTTTTAGTTGGTAATGCCATCTGTCAAATTAGACATTGGCAAAATGTATTCCGTCTTCATACAGTTCACGTAATTCATCAGCAAGTAATCCTGGATATGTCCAAGATGAAGCTTCCGAATTGATGAGCAGGTTAGGTCATTGTCTATGAAGGAACAACTGGATAAAACGGAAATCTCATTCTTCCCAGCAATACTCTCGCTGCAGCGGTGGGACTAAATCTGGGAGTTGCGTCCATTTGTTTTCATCAGGATCGTACAACTCGAATATCCCGCTGTCCTCGCAGTCGGAAAAAATCGAACCACTGAACACTAACATTTTGCTTCCATATGGCGTTTGAGATCCCACCAGAGAATATTTGGGATATTTCATTGGGCGAATTTCAGTGCACATATCTAAGCTAACTTCTGGAACGAGGACGGGGAGGAGTATGGCAAATCATACGGTAACACTTCATTTTTCCCTTCCTTAAACATATAAAGGGATAACGAAGAACAAGAAATCCAGATGCATTAAATTTGCTGGAATCAAAACATAAGAAAACCGTGGTACCTCATCGCAACTGTTAGCATCTAAGTCTAACAGTAAAAGACAGCAATTCATCTTCCACGGCTCAATACCATAAGAAAACCTGTTACCTTGGTTCACGGCAGGCGCGCAAGCTCAGATTAAATATCCTCGACCAAAAGGTGAATTCCGTTGTATTTTAGCTGGCTGATGCTGTTTTGCTGCTGAATGAGACGATGATATCTCCAACTCCATGGGTGTAAACGAGGCTAATGTTATGCAAATTCCGTTTTAGGGATTGGTAAGGAAAAAATAAATGTTTGGAATGGGTCAACATCGGATATAGTCAATTCAAGAGGCTATGCAAATTTGGAGACCTTAGCTTTCAATAGAAACAACTTCGGAAGAATAAAAGATCAATGCGACCATAATTTGTAAAAAAGATTAACGTTTAGAAAATGCTCGCGCAAGTGTGTTGCCAAGTTGCGGCAACATCTGAGATAACACCAGTTTCGCTCGAGCACATTGTTATCATCGTACTCCCAGCTCGCAAAACCATCGTCTATAACCCCTCTCACGGGTCGATATTGGACACCAGCATCAAAATCCGCCTTCCGCCCCGCACACACCATCGTAAGTCCTTGGATTGCATTCCCATACGACTGACCATTCCTCGCGTCCATTTTCTTTCTGAACTCTACGAGATTACAAATGCGTAGCACCCGCTCCGAATGTGATAGCTCCGCCAGATGGTTCAGTGCTATATCCTCACGTTCCAATCTACAAAAAAATAAAACAAAATAAATAGAACTACAACAACAATGGTGGTATGTGTATAAACGAATATGAACGCGAGTCGTACCTGCCGCTTGAGCTCGCATTTCGTATGAGATTGATGAGATCGCTCATATCACCTGGAAGTATATGCTGATAGCCCTCAAAGAGATTAGCGATAGCTCTATCTATCAGTTTAAAATCTCCTTTCTTGGACTGAAGAGTGGCTCCGCAGAATCCAAATCGCCAAAACTTAAGCACGCCTTTTGAAACGCGAAACCGCTCGTGTAGAGGAAGGTCGTTCGTGATGTGCAAGGATATACCTATGTGATGCAGATACACAACGAAGGTAATAAATCCCTTCACTAACATCCTGTACTCCCCCGGCACGTAGGTATACGCAATTTGCCCACTTTCGGGCTGAAACAGCGGATTCGGCATTTAACTTTACATCGAAAAAATGCGTTTTGTCCTCAGGTAGTTAGTGTAAACACGCAGCGGTCGGTCTTGGATCTTCTTACCGACAACCAACCCAGATGGCTCGTCCACGAATCGCGTGAACACGTAATTTTGCGTGTTCAATGTCCATCGCGTGTGTGTGCACGCGAGACATATTCCCCTCGGCGGGATATATGGAAGCCGCTGTATTCGTGTCCAACAAAGTCCCCGTAAAGCTACGTGCATCATAATTATAACGTACGTTAGCTGTTTTAATTGGTAATGCCATCTGCCAAATATAAATAGACACGATCAGCACTACGAAATGGTATAGTTCCAACAACCAAATCGACAACTCTACAAAACTGCACACATGACCAAGGACTCATCAACCACAACGACGCACAGCCTATAGCCGACAAGCCCCACTAGCACCAAACATCCATAATATCACAACATCTAATTAAACAACAACATAAACCGATGACATAAAACGACGACATAAACGACACGACGCGAGGCCCATACGCCCCGCAAAGGGAAGGTCTGTGTTAATCAACTCACAGTTTTAATGTGTAGCATTCTCTGGCCATCGCAGTTTCCCTCGTGCTCTTGATGGGTATTCCTTTTCCTCGATCCTACAAACTGCCAAAAAACTTCTTCAAGATCACTACAACACCACAGTGGCACTGCCCAAGGTCATTTGCAGGAGGAAGAAAGTGTGTTCAAAATGACTCGTAGAATAGAAAACATATTCAACAACCATAATACTAATAATAATGATCATAATAATACTCCTTCCTCCGTTCTTATAAACAAATCATTTCAGACTTGTTTTTTTGTTTTCTAATACAACTCGTTTTACTTTTTTCAAGAAAAATAGCTTGAACTAAATTTACCCATCATCTTAAATAAAATTAACAAGATTAAAAATAAAATACTTAATTAAGTGCATACCCCGAACAGCCAAAGCTAAGCACGCATATTGAAACGCAAAAGCACTCGTGCAGAGCGAGGTCATCCGTGATGTACAATGAGATGCCTCTACGATGTAGATAAATGAAAAACGTAATAAGCCCCGTACCCAACGTCATGTTCTTCACTGGCACGTACGTGTATTTGCCCACAATAAAATAAAATCATCGGCTTTTGCATGTAATTGGAGATTGCAAAAATATATTCCAATCTCATACAATCCGTGTAAACCAGCAGCAGGTAGTCTTGGATCTTTTTATTGACAACCAGACGGGCCGTCCATGAACCGCGTGGACACGTAATTCGCGTGTTCGATGTCCAAAGCGAATGTGTGCGCGCGAACCATATTCCACTCGACGGGATATATGGAAGCCAAAGTATGTCCAATAAAATCCACGTAAAGCTATCGGCGTCATAGTTATAATGCAAGTTAGCTGTTTTAGTTGGTGCAATCTGTCAAATTGGACATTGGCAAAATGCGTTCCGTCTTCATACAGTTCGCGTAAACCATGAGCAAGTAATCCTGGATCTTCATATTGATGACCAAACCAGATGGCCCATCCACGACGCGTGGACACATAATTCGCATGTTTGATGTCCAATGCAAATGTGCGCTCGCCCATATTCTTCTCGACGGGATATATGGAAGCCAATGTATCTATGTCTAATAAAGTCCACATAAAGCTACAGACGTCGTAATTATAACGCAAGTTATTAGTTGATTTAGTTGGTAATGTCATCTACCAAATATAGATAGGGAAGGTCACCACTACCAAATGTTATAGTTCCAACAACCAAATTGACCACTCTACCATCACTTCCATCAACATGAACACAAAAATTTGAAATAATATGTAGTAGGGAAACAAGAAAGAAATAGACTTCCTTGAATAAAGTCAGAGAGAAAAAGTGTTTGTTTCAAATGACGATTAGACTTTGTAGCAGTGGTATATTTGAGCCGTGAACGCATTAAACAACACATACTCTCTCTACACTACCTCGCTTTCGAATCCAGGATCTTAAATTGTTGGAATTTTGTTAATAAATTTTATTATTAAATACTATTATGATATTCATTATTATAATTGTTATTAATTATAATTTCGTATTACAAAATTATTATTATTAAAAATTGTAGGAGTGCATTTGCAAAATGTTTATACGATTCTAAATCTGCAAGCACAGGGAGTCTTTCTTTTTCAACCCAACCCCTCGAGCATGTGTAAGACCCAGGTTTCGAGGACAAGAAACCCCACGAGCTTGAGTTGCTCACGGAGAAAAATGATGTTTGTCCCTTAGAAAGTTGTTGTTACTAAATAAATAGTGTTATCTTCTTTATTTCGATACTATGACTATGATTGGGTAATTACATTGGGCAACGGCAACACAAGGAGTTTCTTTGAGATTTATGTTATCTTTGTTTTTTCTATCAGATGACTTATGGTTTAGATCCATTGTATGTCTCGAACTCATCCTTTGACGAGAATTGCGGTTGGTTCATATCGGTTGTCTTGCTGCTAATATTTCCAATTAGCGTCAAGCATGTAACGAATTTGCGATATGACGTTCTTCTCCACTCTACCATAATGTTATCAAGAAAATTCCTGCTCCATTTGAAAAAATGGAGGACTCTCACAATCCTCCAATTAGATTTATTTCCCATGAAATTGAAATATTAATAGAAAGCTGATGGAATTGCCTATGCTGTTTCTATCTTTTCGTATTGCAGAGGTGCTTAGAATTGAACCTCTGGCCAAAACTTGCGAAAGTCGATGAGCACTAATATTGTTTTTCCATACGATGGATTTGTTGAGAGGCAATTCTCGTTGATGCGATGGAAATTGTGTTTCGTATGGATGTCCTTGTAAAGAATGCCATTACTATAATTATTGTTAATTATTTTATAGCTCGAATTAAGGCCGTTTGGCTTCTTCGGATTCTGGTCTCATACTCGCGTCAAAAGGAACTTATATTGGTATAGTTTAATATCTTCATAATTTAGAAATTAACTCTAGCAAAATTCGTACGCTTTAATGCCCCTCTATCAAATGCATACTCTTATCAAAACCTATAAAATTGTTTGTCAGTCATGCATATTCACTATTTGTCTTGTTCCGTTAACTAAGAAGCATTATGAGTAAAATGTCATATAACAAAAACTTATACCAAGTTCATACACACAAAATATATACATGAGCAAACTACTGCAACAAACACACAAATCACACGATTTAATTAATCATATAATAATGGAGGGGAGAGGTGGACAGGTTTAAGAATCAAAATCAAAATAGAGAAAGATAAAAAAAAAATGGGCGATCTGAAGCACGGAAAGGTCGCGTTTTTCGACAACGCCAAAGGCTTCGGATATATTTCCCCGATCGACGGCGGCGGCGACGTGTACGTCGACAGATCTTCCATACAGACCGAAGGCGTGGACAGCCTCGAAGAGGGAGAATTGGTCGATTACGTCGTTCGCTACGACGAAAAAGGCCGTCGACGTGCAGATTACGTTACGGATCCCGACGGTGCACCAGTGAAGGAAGCGGGAAAGTTCGCGGCCGTTGATGCTTACGAATTTCGTTGCTTATCTTATGAGATAAAATTTAGTTTTTCTTTCCGCAAATTGATCGAAATTACGAATGGATTTGATGTAGACTTCGTCTTGTGGACTCCATCTACCAGACAATGTAAGAAGCTGCCCAGTTTCGGTTTTAGGCCGCGCTTCCTTCCCCTGTGTTTCTACGGGCTCGGTTACGACGGGTCAAGCGACGACTACAAGGTGTTCGTCGTATTGCGTCAAACACATCAGATAGGACCGGACATTGGTGCTGTTATGGTTTACAGTTTAAAGATGGAGCAAAGTCGGCGACGAAATCACCGTGTACTTGCCCTTCCGTAGGCAGGGAACACTTGCGAGCAAGAATCTTCAATGGATCGTCAAAGACGGGAAAAACACGATTCGCACGAAGGTTATGATGAACGGTTTTTATGTGCTTTGAATAAGGTCAGGTCATTTATGCTTTGTCTGTGTTTCACCAAGAAAATGCTTTTGTATTTGTCATCCAATCTGTGCTTCTGTACAACAGTATGGATGATTCAAATAGACTCACTCGTCATATATTAGCAGAAAGGGTAAAAATGGGAGGTAGAAGAAGACGAGAATCCTGATGATGCTGCTGCTGCAATTTTATACGACCAATTCTTCGCCGGCGGCAATGGAACGATTGGATGATCGGCGCTCCTTATTTCCTATGTTCAATCCCAAAAAAACCATCAATTTGCTTCAAATTCTCGTGTGAGTTTTCATATGTAGTTGGCTTACATGGAGTTTGTAAGGTGAAGAATACAAGCCAGCAGCAGCCCACTGAGGAGGAGGAGGAGGAGGAGGACTCATTTCCACCTATTACATAATCATCACATTCCAAGCAACCATATAATATCGTTAGATTCGATCATTTTTTTTTTCGAAGAAATGGGAATTAGTTACCATAGCTCGCTTTCCGTGGGACGACGCATCAGAACGATTTCTCTTGGTGCTTTCGTAGCCGCACTGTGGGACGACGGAGGGTAAAGATATACCTAAATTGAGGTCTAAATCTCCATCCTTCGAAGGGATTATTGCTACTCTATTCTTATCATCAGCGAAATTGTCGACTGCCTGATTCCTGAAGAAAAACGAATCGAAATGTTTCTTGATTGGACTATAATAATATCGATCCATCGAAGCTGTTAATCGTGTTCGTATCTCACTTGTCGGCGACGAATTGACCAATGCGTTGATAATCCCATCGACCGTACTTATGAAGTGTTGTTCCTTTGTACTTTGAGCTTCCCCGGGACAAACCTGACGTTTGCCTTCGGAGAATCTGAACGAATTCTTGCTTCGTCAAGTTCTTCATCTGCTTCATCTCTTCTTCGTAATCGTGGAAGTTGAAATTTATGTCGGCGTCGACTCCGCGAAACTTTATCGCCGCTCGATCGTATGCTCTGAATAACGAAGAAAAATATCATAAGATTTCAGATCAAAATTTTGTACAGCAATACAATCAGAGTTGTTTTACCTAGCTGCAGCATGGGCTGTATCAAATCCACCTGAAAAACATAGTCAGACTCAGAACTTATGTTGTAAGAGATAAAGATATGAATTTTCATGACATTCTCAGTGATTCTTACCTAAGTACACTTGTTTTCCACAATCCCTGAAAGAAAGAGGAGACAAACAGTCGATTCCCAAATCAGATGTACAACAAACGGAAGCAGAAAGTACAATCCACATGCATGCATAGCACAGAAGTTGAGAACTTCTTCTTACCATATATGAGATTCCCATCTCCCAGTTCTTCGATAGAAGGTGACTCCGCGGTACTGTGAGCTCCTAGAGCGGGGCCCACGTCGGCTCTTCTTCGCCGCCTGCGTCGGAACCACCTGGATATTATTCCCACTTCCGCCGCCGTGGATTTCCGGCCCTACTCCGCCCCTACTCTCGGGCACGGACAAATCTAGCCAGTATTTGCTGTGACCCTTAGCCCCGCCGGAATCTGATTTCGCCCGATCGGCGCAGACTGGGAACAGCTGAAGCTCGCCTCCGCCGTCGACGGTGTTGTCGTCGTCAATCTCGATCACTTCGTTGGCGTCGCCGTGGGCTCCGCCGGCGCGGCGGAGGATGGAGAAGTTTAGGGTCTCGTGGCGCTTGGTGGACAAGTCTCCGGCGACGGTGGTGGTGGAGGCGACGGAGACAACCCCACCGCCGGCGTTGAGGTTCAGATCCAACATCTTTGTGAGCGAAATCAGAGGAAAAATCCCAATGAAAGTTGATCGCTTTCTACTGCAGATATTATTTTCTTGGAGAAGAGAGAGAGAGAGAGAGAGAGAGAGAGAGAGAGAGAGAGATTAGTTATATATGCACATCGTGAATGGTGGTTGTTCTTCAGCTGTTACTGTGGTTTTTGTTTTTTCATGAACGTGAGAAAGAATGATGAGTTCTCAACTAATATTTAATAATGAAGGTAGATAAATTTGAAACTTCAGCGATAATATACAACTATACTCATGGAATATCATTATATATACGTACATAAATTGTTTTCGTATAATTTTCACATTAGTTTAAGTTATGGATTTATTTTTCTCAATATCATAAACAAATGCCGATTTCACTTGATTTGTTCTATTACCGTAGATAGTAAAAAGCCGAATTCGCTTCGATTGAAATCAAATTGTGAAAATATAATAAGGTGCAAGGGAGATCTAAGTCGAAACTATGTTGTATCATTTAATACTTAACTTCCGTCCAAATTTATTCTCGATAGTACTATAAGAAAATGTTACATCCATTTGAGGAAAATAAAATCTTCAGAATACAACCTAATTTTGGTAAAATAAAATGTTATTATAGATGGAAAAAAGAAAAAAGAAGAAAGGAAAACCCATTAGTTGCCGAATGTGACACGTAAAGTGAAAGAAAATAAATCAATTAAATAAACACGTGAGATTGGCATTTAACGTTTGATCACAACCCCTGTCTCAGCCAAAGGTCACCCCCAATAATTGATTCGAACATATCAGTTGTTGATATTCTCATATTTTTAAAACAATATGAAATGTTCCTATACCGAATTAAGCTCGAATCGAAATTATAATCAAAGCTTTTCAAGGGTTTTTTTCTCATGATTACAAAAAAGCTAAAATCTACGCAAATTGTGAAACATGGATATGACAGGACAAGCTACCTACATAATTGAAAATAATAGTACAAAACATATATTTTTTCTATTCTTAATAACGTCAAAGCTTTCCTTGTTTAGAGTATTCACGACTTTCTGTCTCAGTCGTATTTTTTAGAAAACTGTACTTTGGGGTCACCTAAAATTATAAAAGAAAAAGATTCTTGATAACAAAAAACATCATGGACGACGTCAATTACCAAGAAGTGGGACACTGTCTCCACTTAAATAAAAATGACGATGCAAAGAAAAGAAAAGCACAATTAGAGTTTTAAATTTTTCAATAATTTAGGTGCCATCTCCATCGACCTTTGATACAGTTGCAATTTTTAAATATCTTTTCTGTATTAATAATTTATTTATGTTGCTAATTATGTCCCATCCTAAAATCAACCTCGAAGATCGATCCAATGAAAAGCCGCCACGTACTAAAATACGGCTATGTAGATAAGATCTGCCTGCGAACTCCACGCGCTCCTTCATCGCGTGCAAGCACATCGTATGAAAGCTAAGCCAAGGAGCTGGGAGATTTGATCAACGGCACGTGTTGCTTTGCTATTAAATGGACGGTTGAGATTTCATCAACGAACAACGTCGTAATTCACGTAATTTTCTATCTTTTTCTTCATAACGAAGTGTGATATGCTTCTTTACAAGTGGCCTTAAATTGAAAATATAGCTTTACTTATGTTCTCCTTTGACTGTTCCCTTCTAGCGAGAATAAGTGTTGATTTTTCTTTTCAAGGCTTTTTATATTTTATATCACCATATTCCTATAATAGGAAGCAAAGCGTGCAAGTAAAAATAGAAAAAAAAAAAAAAAAAAAGAATCAAGTCAGTAAGAGAAAGGAAAAGATAGAAGGGTGGGAGAGTGGGACCCATTATTAAATGTTATCTTGTAAGTATCTGATGTTCTTTGTCTTTGTGGTGACACTTCAACTCAACCTCAAACTTGCTTAATTTTATAATAATTTTAGGACGTGCACTCGCTGGATTCCATTTACTATATTACTTAAAAAAATGGCCCAGATATTGATAAGAAATGAATGTACAGGGCGTACTTGTCGGCAGGGGTACGAGGTTTAATGCAAAGTCTACGTGGCCTATTCTTCTCCTTTCGTACCATGATATCTTCAACCTTTCTCCTTTTATTTCCAAAAATATCCCTTCCTAGGTTATGAATGATGATAGATATTAATCGCACGTGCTTCAGTCTATGGGCTTCGAAAGTTTTATTTTCCGTAGGACTTTGGCATACAAAATGGATAAATTGTCTTGGCCCGTTACGAAAGGTACAACTAGTTTTTGTTAAAAGTTACATAGTCGATCTAATTATAATGCTGGGGATATTAAAACGTAAATAACCTAACATTACTATTTTGAAAAATATTATAAAAAATAGTAGAACAAAACAAAGGCAACTTCATTGAAACATCCTTGATGAAGAGATAGACATAATCAAGTTAACCAATGACTTTATAGGGTGGGTTATTGCCTAGATATTAATGAAAGATATATCACATATCCTTACTTAATCAACTTATGAGTTATTATCATTATCTATCGATATTTGAAGAAATATGCGGTATATCTGTTGTTTCGAAATTCTTATGGGAAAAAAGGTGTCCCTAAGCTAAATTGACTATTCTTTCATTCAATTTCATTGACTTTTTTTCCTCTCTTTCTTTGTGCTATTTTCGTTTTTATGCGAGAATTTCTTAAGACTTTATGGGTCATCTTTCTTTCCAAAGTTTGATGGGACTACGTAATTGAATAATTATTGCGGGTTGATGGTGTAACATTCAAAGTAATATGCTAGGAAATTAGGATTAGATAAATATTGTTGTTGATTGATTTTGGCTTTGGCATTTTGTGAGCTGACTTTATATTTTCTACACCATAATAATCCCGAGTTCCCGAAAGTCAATTTCGTGAAGTACCATTTCCTCTAGAAGCATGCATGTCCTTATAATTATGTGCTGCATATTATATAGTGACTGAAAAATTAAGTCAATGCCGTCTAGTGTTGAAGTGGGACATCATTTAGTTGCAAATCATTTATATATTTTATTCGAAATTTGAATCTTCTCGTTTTCACATTGTGTGAATCCATACGACACAAGAAACTTGCCCATGATTTCCAAATACCTTCATAGGCTAAGGCTAGTAAGTCAACACACACTTACGATATGCGTATATATAAATTCCATTTCGTTGCTTGTTTGCTCCTCTTCATCGCCTAATAAATATTTTGTTAGAAAACTACACAAACACACACACACACACACACACACACATATTATACATATATATTCAAGAAACGAAGATGGTGGACAAGAGAAAACAAGCTCGTTATTCTGTGGCAAAGAGAGGGAAAATCAAGGCAAGAATATTGCGCGAATTGGTGAAGACGATGGTGCTTTGTTGGGGGAAGATCTTGGAAAAAGCAGTGAGCTAATTATTTTGGTGACTTCATTGTACTATATCTTCTTTGATATGTATTGGATTGTACGTATGAAGCCTCACTCGAATAAAGACCATTTACTCTTTTGTTATTTTAATTACCTTTTCTATTATATAAAGGCTCCAGAGTGACTAAAAACCGCCAATATCGGCCTGTCTATTTGCAATTTAGTCTCTATATTTGTAATAATTAATTTCATAAGTTATCATTTTACTCTAAATCTTTTAGTTAGTGTAATTATACCCGAATGCATTAGTTTTCATTTTATATATTTAGAAACTATATTTCATCTATTATAAATATTAAAATTGAAGTAACATAAATATAATTATATTATTAAGCACATAGTATTCCAAGTGAGGAAATTACTAGTACTAAATTATTAGTTTGTGGTATCGTCTTTCAATTAAAATTTGGTAATTTTTTAGTTCAGAAAGGGTAAAACGAAAAAGAGTTTAGCTGACGACGAGTAATAAATCACACCAATAATCACTCGGCAACTAATATTGAGCTCCGAAATTATACACACTCCTTCAAATCCCACTTCAACAACCTCGTACTAAAACCCATCCGCCGCCGCCCGCCGCCCCATCATCAAATCCGCCATCTCTTGCACCAGAAAAGATCGAAAGATTGAAGCTTTTAGGCTCCAAGAATGCTTCTAGGCCGCAAGGCAATCGAACGGACGCAATGGGAAGCTCTAAAGACGTGCATCTATGAAGGTCCGATCCGAACGCACTTGTGTTCGTGCAGAGCGAAGCTGCTCTGAAATCCTGTAGGAATTTTCAGGAGTGGAAATTGCGGGAGAAAGATTTTGATGGCTGTTTTTGAAGGGAAATTTTTATCATACAGCAGTCGTGGACTCGTTGGGACCATTCAGGCGCCCATGAGGTATTTGATTATATGACGCTGAAGGCTTTTATTCAAGCTTGTGGGGTAATTGTCCCTTTTCTCCCATCATTTCGTTTACGACGATGAGAAAAAAGGTGCAATTTTGATTCTTTTTCGTGGCAATCCCTTAAATCACCAAGCCATACTTTCTCATGCACCAACATTTCATTCCTTTCAGCTCCTTTCAATCAGATCACACAATAGAGTACAGAAGACAGAGAACAAAGAGGGAAAACAACCTCCACCAAACACATCAGAAATCAAGAGACAAACGATGACGAAAGACGAGCAAACTCCGCCCCCCTCTCTCTCCCTACGGCGTAAGGTAAACAGTGACCTGCGTAACAGTCTCCACCCCGTCCGTAGTGTGCTGATCTACGTGAGGCAGCGTCTCGATCGTAGCATACCCTCGAGCGTTCTCGTACTTTCCCGTCCCTCCCACCACAGCTATGTGAGATATCGGCGTAGCTGTCCTATGTATCCCAAAGAAGCTGATCGTATCGTCATGGACCACCTCCTCCCCGCCTCCGTGGGACCCACCGTGGAACAGCGCGGTCAGCGTCAGCGTGTGGCTGCTGCCGTCGGTCGAGCTCACCATGTAGAACCCCTGAGCCCTACCGAGCACCGCGGTCCCTAGCTCGTGGCCCTCGGTGATCTCGTTGTCGACCACCGTGATCGACCCGAACATGAGCTGCTGTAGGGTCAGCCCTTGGGGCAGCTGCCCGGCGGTGACGAACGCCTGGCTGCTGCCGCCGGCGGCCGCCACGCTGTTTCCGTTGGTGGTTAGGGTGGTGGTGGTGGTGGTGGTGGAGGCTGTGGCTCCGTTGAGGCCGACGAGGAATGGGTAGTTGTTGTCGTTGATGGCTCCGTTGATCGTGTTGAGGGGCACGCCGCCGTTTATCGGGAAGATTTGGTTGTTGGCCTTCGAGAATGGGAGGTTGCTGCCCACGGAGTCCGTGGTGGTTACGATCCCAGTCACCACTCGGCCCGATGGGTGGGACCCGCCTAGGATGTCGTGCATGAAGAAGGAGATCGCGTGGCTGTCGCCGGCGGCCGGGATGGTGGCCGTGGTAGTGGTGGTGGCCGGAGCGGCGGTGGTGGTGGCCGGAGCGGAGGTGGTGGTGGCCGGAGAGGCGGTTGTTTCCGGCGGGGCGACGGGGCTTATGGGTTCGGTTGGAGATTCTGGGGGGACGGGATCGGTGGGGCCCGCGGGTTCGGTTGGAGCTTCTGGAAGGACGGGATCGGTGTGGCCCGCGGGTTCGGCTGGAGCTTCGGGAAGGACGGGATCGGTGGGGCCCGTGGGTTCGGCGGGTGGGTCGGCGGCGGATGGGAATTGGCCGCTCGGGAGGGTGGTGGTGGGGTCGGGGGGGACGGGAATTGTGGATTCGTCGAGGATTCTTGCGCAGCTGCAGAAGGTGGCTAAGAGGAGTAAGGAGAGGAGTATGGGATTGAATTTGACGAGGGATTGCTTGATGTTCTTGGCCATTTCTTTTCTTTTTTTCTATTTTTGAAAGTGATCTTTTAAGGAAGAAGATGATTGAATTTTTTGTGAGAGTGAGGGACGTTGTGAAGGTGCTATTTATTTGTGTTGTTTTTTGGAGGAGTTGATGGAAGTGAAGAAGATGGATTTGATGGAATATTTTGGAGTTGGTTTGATGATGGTTTTGTTAGAGGTATTTCGTTGATTTAGATTAGTTATTATTGCAACATAATTAATGTATAAATCAGATTTTGAAATTTGTGCTTGCAATAGATTCGGCCCATATGTCTTCCATAAAGGCCCAATAACAAAGCTATTGATCCAATACGGCCCCAAGAAGCTACGCAACACGACGTCGTATTGTCAGTTTCTCATCCCTTGATTATCATTACTACTTTCGGCTCAAGCCAACTAAACACACTACTTTTTGGTTTTGTTGGTAGTCTTCTTGAGAATTGTTTTTGTTATCATATTATTTTTATTTGCTATTAATATTATTATGTGGTAAGAAGATGCGACAAAAGGCATGGGGATCATTCACAGTGATTTTTGCTTCCAAAGAATCCAAAACTCCCACATGGAAATATAGTCCTTTTTGTTCGCAACTTCTTTGGTCTCTACTGTCAAAAGTAGCTTATTAGGTATAACAAATTCGTGTCTTTCTTGGTATTAATATTAGAAAGAAGCAACATGACAAAAGTTGTATAATATGGGCTACTATTTAATTAATCCTTCTGTCACAAGAATATAATGATGTTCTATCATTTGCAAAGCTATCTAAAGTTTGAATTTTTTTCATGAAAATTACCAATTCTATCAGGGACTTCCCGCAAATTTCCATTAATATCAGAAAGTGCAGTAATATTCATTAATTATTTATTTAATTAATCAATTAGGTGGCGCGAAAAAAACCGTCATTAAAGGGTAAAAATATACTAATTTCCTTCCTTTTTTTTTTCCTTCTTTTATCAAATTCTGCGGCAAAACAAACTCTGAAAGCCCAGAAACGTACGAACCATCATCTACGAGGAAGATCGTATCGGAGATACTGTTGATCTAACGGAAGATCTGCTTTCGCTTAAATTTCTTACCATTTGTTTCGATTTTCTCCTCCCTTTTTGAAAGATCGCACTGTTTGAATGCTTTCATGGGTCCGTCGAGCCAGCGAATCTGAAAAAGGTAAGATTTACGCGGTATTTATTGTATCATTTGATTGATCAAAAGCTTGTTTTGTGGAGATTATTACGCCCTAGATCAATAGTTTAGGTGAGACACTGACACGGGGCAGCTAATATATGAAAAAGTACCATTTTTATATTGATATATGTTCCTTCACCAATATCAATAAATCGCAGAAGGTCAAATCTTGGGACTCTTTTTTTCTTGCTTAATTTCTGGGTTTTCAATCAACGTTGAAGTAATGATAGTTTGCATTTTTAATTACTGCTTTTGTGTGTGTTCTTGGGGAACTGCGAATTCATAGGGATGAACGATGATCTTTACCTGCACGTGGTCTCCATGACTATGTTTCCCATATTTTATTGCTTCAAAGTAGCTTACTATACTTGATTGAACTGTCCGAGGATTATAAATAACATAAGAGTTTGACTATGAGTTTGTATGGGCTTCTCTGTGTGATTAACTTTGATTTGCTTAAGTGTGTGGTGTGTGAGTGAGTGAGGGAGACCAGTGCAGATATCAAATTTGGGAAATTTCCCTTTCATGAAAAGGATTTGTGTGGGGGAAATAAGGAGCCTAGACTTAGGGCTGTGAATGTGAGTATTACTTGTACAATGTGCGTCTGTTTTTTGGCTATTATGTGGGCTGCATATGCAGAGTTCTAACACGGCCAACCATGGCATTCATCTAGACAGAGACAGATGGTTGGGGACCATAGAAAAAAAAAAAGGGGTAAAGAAGAAATAAAATATAATTGCAGAAGTTGAAGGAAGAGAGGAGTTATTATCCTACTGAAATTTCCTCCCATATCTCTGTCCAGACTAAGCTTATGCTAATTTTAATTATGGTCCTTCTGTGCTGTTTATGGTGGGATGATCTGCCATACTTTTTTGTCTGAGTTCAATGATAAATGAAGGCCCATTTTTTGCTGCAGACTGAGAATTTCAAGATTCAAATCTGAGTGGCTGTAAAGATATATTCTTTTGACCATCTTTCCCTTTATCATCATGCATTTCTCTTTCTTTTCCCTGCTTTCCAATCTGTAGAATCTCACAGTATTGCAATTTTTTTCTGGCAGATGCTTCAGCAAGATTGAAAAAGGAATCTGAAACTTATCGAAAGCAACTCTGTGAATAGCTGTTGGTTAGCATCTGAAGCTTTGATCAATGTGGGCTAATTCGCACGGTTTTGATGGATGCAAATGAGTCAGAGCAAAAGCTACGAAAGCATTCTAGTTCGAGTTCAGCAAGGCGACCTCTGCTCCCGGCCGAAAACAAGAATGGATCCACACGACCCGCCAGGCCTAAAGAAGTTAGCTCGAGGTACAAATCGCCAACGCCATCTTCAACCGATCGTTCGAAACGCAGCCCTTCGCCTGTCATCAATAGGACATCATCGACCTCAACGATACGTGGGACAAGGCAGTCTATATCAGCTGAAAGGAACCGCCCTTCGAGGCCATCATCACCTATACATACATCAAAAACCCCAGTCCAAGATACAAATTCAGAAACTCTTTCATCATCAAGAAAGTCGGCGGGCAGTAAGTTGCCCGAGGCCCTATGGCCATCGACAATGCGCAGTTTGAGCGTGTCTTTTCAATCTGATACAATTTCTGTTTCGCTCAGTAAAAAGGAAAAACCGCCCCCTACATTATCTGTCCAGAATTTGAGGTCATCGTCCAATGCCGTGCCTAGTAGGCAGGCTGAATCCTCTGCTTCGAGGAAGCCTACGCCAGAGAGGAAGAGAAGCCCGCTTAAAGGAAAGGTTGCTTCTTCTGATCAAACAGAGAACGGTAAGCCTCGTCTGGTCGATCAGCATAAATGGCCAAGCAGAACGAGCGGGATTGTTTCCTCCTCGGGTGCCACGAACATAAGCGTTGACCTCACAGACAAGAAGAGCAAAATCCCGTCTTTTCCTCGTCCTATAACGGTTGCACCTTCTTCAAGGAGATTGTCTCTCGATGGAGCCACGAGGCCTTTGGAGAAATCGTCCAGCGATCTCTTGATGGAGATGTCTCGTGATTTAAGGAGATCCGTGGATGATTTTTCGTTAAGGATGCAAAGGCCCACTTCGTCGAGCTCATCTGATCAACAAACGCCATCGTTCCCCAAAGCTGCAGCTAGGGCTCTATCTTCGCCAGTTCCTCCCTCACGGCCTTCTTCTCCTTGTCTAACGAGAGGGGTCAGCCCAGTTCGAGGAAGGGCTGTTGTTAGTTCTTCGTCGAGGGGACCACAGAGTCCTTCTCGGGCAAGACCGTCGAGCCCGTCGAGACAACCTCAGGGTCAGGGTAAGGCCTCTGTTCTCAGTTTTATTGCCGATATTAAGCAAGGACAAAAGGCTGCCAATCACATTGAAGAAGTCCATCAGCTGCGGCTGTTGTATAATAGGCAGTTGCAGTGGCGGTTTGCGAATGCGCAGGCTGACGCTGCTTCCTTTTATCAGAAACTGTTTGCCGAGGTTTGCGAATTCTATCCTTAGAATGCGTATTTGTTTTACCATTCCACGACATTGGACGGGATTCTTATTATTATTTTTTGAATCTTCGAAAAATGCTGTTCTCAAGTTGAATTTTGAATCTCTACAGAAATTGTTGTACGGTGTGTGGAGGATGATCCTACATCTTCAGGAGTCGGTGAGGGAGAGAAGGAACTTCCTCCAGCATCTGAGGATCAAGTTGAAGCTCTACTCTGTTCTCAACAATCAAGTAATAACGTCTCTTTCATCTATGTTTTCACTGCCATCGTATACGTTTTTCTCATTCAAATACCTCGCCTCAGTTGATTTTTCTGGACGATTGGGCTTCGATGGAGACTGATCATGCTAACTCGTTGAATGGGGCTATCCAAGATCTACAAGCCAGTACCATCCAAATTCCTGTTGTTGGAGGGGCAAAGGTAGGACAGTTTCCTGAATTATTTTTTCACAGATGAGCTTACAAAAAGTAAGAAATTTTGACTTCGTTTCAATATTCTCCTCTAGGGAGACACTGAAAGAGTTAAGGCAGCCATTTGCTCTGCTGCTGATGTTATGCAGGGGATGGGAACTTCCTCGAGTTTCTTGCTTCCACTGGTAAGAGATACGTCGTCTGCTTCTTCTTCTTCACTACGTTTCTCTTCAGTAAACCTTTCTTTGCTCGTGACACCATCATATTAGTAAAAAGGAAAGATTTTTATGGCGCATATAGGTGGAAGCTATAAGCAGCTTGGTGTCTGATCTTGCCAGTTTATCAGCTGATGAGAGAGCGATGCTCGATGAATGCAAATCACTTCTAACTTCTACCACTGCAATACAGGTAAACCCCACAAGTACTTTCTCCCTTAAATCGATTTACCATGAAATTTGTCGACATACTCATCTCTTGTATCATACCTAGTCGACCTTACTAGTAAAAACTGCGTCTAGCTTTTCTGTTGCTTATGATTTAGCTGCTATGTCCAGTAGCTTATAGAACTCTTTTGATCAGGTGGAAGAAAACAGCCTCAGGACTCATATACTACAAATGAAGCAAGCTCGCTTGAACGCCGACTAAACAATAATTTGAGGCTTAGTTCTAAAAGAGACCAACCTTTTTTCTGAGTGTATATTTCTTTATTTGTGTTCCTCTTTTCTCTAGCATTATTTCTTACAGTCTCTCTTTTCTTCTTATTGTAAAAATGGGAAAGAAAGGAAGTGTTGATGATGAAGGGATTCGAAGATCAACTGAAATTGCAGAAAGCCAAGGTTTTTCAAGCTCAATTGATTACAACAATATCAAATTCCATTATTTCCAGCACAACATTCACACGTTAAAATTCACCAGAAATAGTAAACAATTACCAGATAAAAACATCTGACTGAGGTCAAATCGAACGAACAAGGACAAAGGTCTTACGCTAGATCGTAATAATCTCCACGGAATCTATCGCGATCGAGGAAGACGATAGCGTAGAGGGCGTAAATGATGCCAGGTATGTACCCCAATATGGTCAGCGCCAAGCAAATAAAAAACTCCACCTGCCAAAAGACACAATAATTCAAATCAACTGAGAAAAAACTTGAGAATTAACATATCGATGCCATTTGAGGAGTTGACTTATGGAGTGGAGGTAGAGTTCGTTTCGTTACAGAACAACATCCATGGCGAAGACAGACGCCTAGCGGAGGTAATAAGATCGCCAGCAAGATCTCACACAGTAGCTCGCACCTAGACCCCATAAATCTCCTCCGCGGATTCGGATTATTTTTTTTATTTTCGCCTGATTTTACTCTGATTCGCAGAGAAGACTTGAATCTGATGAGAGTTGAAAACGATGATGCTCTATTATAATACAAGGCAATACCAAATTTATTGTTAATTGGGCCGTATCTATTAATAGCCCTTCAAATTATTGGGCCTAAAACTCGGTAATTGGTCTAATATCTAGCCCAGCCCAACTACAGTTGCATGAGGTGAAGGATGTAATAATACATAATTATGAGGGTGTAATATTGTAATTAACCAATACCACTACCAATACATTCTGTATCCACAGCTCACTACGTGTTAGTGCGTGAAAAAAAATTTTGGCTTCAACGATCGGTCCTTTTTTCCACTCAATTCGCCGAATCCACCTCAATCGCCGTCTCCCCGAGTAAGATACTCATATTTCTGTTGGTTTGTGATGCTCAAAACTACATCTTGTAGTGTGGCTTGGCTCTCACTCTTGAGATCACCTAAATTTTCTTTGATTTATCTATTTTATTGGGATTTGATAGCTCTGCGATTAGATATTAGCTGTGGAAGTTGAGGAATTCTTCGTTTATCAGCTTTTTTTTTTATATGATGGCGTGGCTCAATTTGGACCCTGCTATGTGTTTGCGCTTGTTTTTGCTATATCACTTGTCTACTGCAGTAGCGATGATACTCGCAGAAAATCGATTAAAAGCAATGAGACTGTTCAACTTTTTTGTTGTTGCAGCTTTCATCAGATGCAGCTGAACATTGCTGAATCTTAGCGGAGCTAAAGATATTGCCTAGTAGAATGTCGTTTTCCCGGCTTTTAAGAGGAAACCATGCCTTCTTCTCTTCCGTTAGAAATTCTCAAGTCGATCCCTTCTCTCCTTCGAGGTGAGTGACCATCATCATCATCATAATGCAAAGCAAACTGTTTACTTGTTCTTGCCATTCTTTTCTCAGTTACTATTATCATTCTCTCCATTTTCTGTGTGTTTTGCTGCTCTAGATGCCCGGGCAGATACTACAAACAATTGGGAGTCATCACCCCAAAAAATGGATACAGTTTTCCACATCGAAACTACAGTACTGCTACTAGTGCTACAGAAAAGAAATCGAAGAAGACACTTTTCTACTTGACAGGCCTAGTCTTTGCCATGGTTGGGTGCAGTTACGCTTCTGTCCCTCTATACAGAAGGTTCTGCCAAGCCACAGGGTACGGAGGCACAGTTCAGCGCAAGGAGAGCGTCGAAGAAAAGATCGCACGCCATGCCAAGGACGGAACGGTAACTTCAAGGGAGATCACCGTGCAGTTCAACGCTGACGTGGCGGATGGGATGCCGTGGAAGTTCACTCCAACGCAGAGGGAGGTGAGGGTTAAGCCAGGCGAGAGCGCGCTCGCATTTTACACTGCAGAGAATACGAGCTCGAGCCCCATAACGGGCGTGTCGACTTATAACGTGACGCCTATGAAGGCCGCTGTTTACTTTAATAAGATACAGTGCTTTTGCTTCGAAGAGCAGCGCCTTCTTCCCGGGGAACAGATCGATATGCCCGTGTTCTTTTACGTCGACCCTGAATTCGAGACCGACCCGAGGATGGATGGGATTAACAACTTGATTCTTTCTTACACATTTTTCAAGGTTTCTGATGAGTGAGTGAGTTAGTGATCGCTCTTCCTTCTGTGCTAAGTTAGGCATGCTCTGTTTCTGTTAAGACAAACCTCTTATGTTTTTTTACAAGGGAAATAAATGTGCAAACAAGCTGTTATTCAATCAATAGGCATTTTTTCAGTTTTCTTGAGTTTTCCATGTCTGATTTCAGGGTCTATTTTCTTGCCTGTTGACCTAATACCCATCAAGGAGGTTGATTTGATATTGAATAAAATTTTATACAAAATTTTCAATTTAAAGAAATCGTATATGTGGTGGCACAGAGCGAGAATGTAGCTATACCCTTCAATTTACCTTCTTGTTTACGTTCAATGGTCTTCGTTCTCGAAGGAACTCTTTGCATGCATATGCATAAACCAACTGTAAGAAAAACAAATCTGAGGAACGTATAGAAGAACCAAAATCAATCGAAAGAGGAAGAATCTGTAGACAGAAACAAAAAAAAGGAAGCAAGATTTATTTTTTTAAAAAAGAAATTTCAAATGTGGCTACCAAATGGTAAATCGGGTTCGAACCCGGGAAAAAAATTCGGCCGCAACGGCCTAATCGCTCTGGCGATCGATAAAGACAAAGGAAGCCAAAACGCTCTCAAATGGGCAGTTTCCAATCTTCTTACGAGGGGCGGAACTCTCATCCTCATCCACGTCCAAAACTCGACCATATCTTCGACAACCTATTGTAATAAGCTTTCTTTCGTATTTGCGTCGTAAGTTTAGTTTCAACGACGTTATGAATTGCGTTAAAATGCAGACGGAAAGAGCAGCAGCTACGCCATCGACGATCTGAGCGGCGAAGCTTGTCCAAGCAAGCAGATTCTCGAGAAGAAAACCAACGATCTTTTCCAAACGTTCCATTGCTACTGCACTCGTAAAGACGTACGTACGCCACTCTTTTTCCCTTTCGTTGAACTTCTCAGAAATTTTCGAACAAGTCGTAAGAGATTTCGTTTCAGATTCAATGCCTCGACGTCGCCCTCGAAGATCAAGACATCGCGAGGGCTATAACCGAATACGTAGCGCACGCTGCCATCGAAAACTTAGTCCTCGGTTCATCCCGCCATGGCTTTCTCAAGTTACGACGACGAAATTTTACCCCTAATCGCATTTATTCGTCGAAATGCGCCAACTTAGAATTCGTAATTTATATATTTTTTTTCTGCGTTGTCGTCGAAGCAGAAGGCTAAAGGTGGTCGACATCCCAACCGCCGTGTCAAAAGCTTCGCCCGATTTCTGCACCGTTTACACAATATCGAAGGCCAAAATCTCGGCCGTGAAGAACGCTTCTCGCCTGGCGCCGTTTACGTCCCCTTTGCTGTCCCAAATACAGAACTTGTCCGAAAAGCCTAACAACAACGGCGAATCGCCTGCTTCTCGCCCGAGGCCTTTGCCTAGCATGAGGCCGAAAACCGTAGAACAAACGCCTCGAAAGAGCAACGTGGACGAGCCCGATCTGCTCAAGTAATGCGTTCATTTACAGCCCATCTTGTCGTCAAATTTTCGACGTTTCGTTTCTCGACTTCTTTTTTTTTTTGCGACTTTTTTTAGGTCGCCGTTTTCTCGGGGAAGAGGAGGGTATTATAATGGGAATATGTTTGGCGGGCTGCCGTTGGAATACGAATCTGATATATCATTTATAAGCTCGGATAGGCCGAGCACTGATCGTATGTCTAATATGTTCTTGGACGACTTGGATTCGGGCCGGGCTTCGAGGGTCTCTGCTAGCTCGGACAGCAGCTTCGGGTCGATGCGCTCGGGGACTAATTTCACCGATTATTCCATGTCTTCCGTCGAAATGGTAAGGGAATTAACAGCTTATATACATTCACTGCAAGAAAATAAAGCTCAGCTTCATCATTTTCAGGATGATGGTGAGTCTGAGATGAGAAGGCTAAAGTTTGAGCTTCAGAAAACTATGGAGATGTACAGCACGGCTTGCAAAGAAGCTCTAACATCAAAGCAAAAGGTATTAATTAACTCAAACGACAAATTACGCATCTGTGTGTGTGTGGAAATTTGAAGGCTATTATTGGTATGTAACACAAGGCTGTGGAGCTGAACAAGTGGAGAATGGAAGAAGAGCGAAAAATGCAGGAGGCGCGCCTTGCCGACGAGGCGGCGAGGCAAAGCGCCGAGCAAGAATTAGAGAGGTACAAAAACGCCATGGAAATCGCCCAAGCGCCGCCGCAGAGGGTTTCGGAGAGTGGGTCCGAGGGCAGAGGAGAGAGCTATAATAACATTAATAATAGGTCGCCTTCTTCCTACGAGGCTCCGGCGCTGAGGTACAGAAAGTATACGATCGAAGAGATCGAAGAGGCGACGGAATACTTCTCGGCGTCGCGGAAGATCGGAGAAGGCGGCTACGGGCCAGTGTTCAAGTGCCACCTCGACCACACCCCCGTCGCCGTCAAGGTCCTCCGGCCCGACGCCGCCCAGGGTCGATCCCAATTCCAGCAAGAAGTACGTTTTTTTTCTCTTTTACAAAAGATCGCCTTTTTGGTGCTAATGGATTATCTTATAATCACACGTGTTAAATTCGAAGCAAATTGGCTTAGAAGTTAATTTTTGGATGTGCGGGCCAAATAATCTCAAACGCTCTCCCCCACGTTTGGCATAACAAATACGAAGCGACCGAGTCGAATAACATATATTCAGATTGAACCCGCTATGATATCATGTTAAATTGAGAATTCGGCTTGAGAGTGGTATTTCACCACACAACTCTCTGAAAAAAAAAAAAAAAAAGAAAGAAAGAAAAACGTCTCTTTGATTTATGGTGCAATGCAAATGCAGGTCGAGGTTCTGAGCTGCATAAGGCACCCGTGCATAGTCCTCCTGATCGGAGCCTGCCCAGACTACGGCAGCCTCGTGTACGAATACATGCCCAACGGAAGCCTCGACGACCGCCTCTTCAGGCGTCAGGGCACTCGGGCCCTCTCGTGGCAACTAAGGTTCAGGATAGCCTCCGAGGTCGCCACGGGCCTCAACTTCCTCCACCAGACGAAACCCTCTCCTTTGGTCCACCGCGACCTAAAACCCGGCAACATACTCCTCGACCAGAACTACGTGAGCAAGATCGGGGACGTCGGGCTAGCCCGGCTCGTTCCGCCCACGGTGGCCGACGAGGTGACTCAGTACCGCATGACTGCGGCCGCGGGGACCTTCAGCTACATCGACCCCGAGTACCAGCAGACCGGGATGCTCGGGGTCAAGTCCGACGTCTACTCTCTGGGAGTCGTTCTGCTCCAGGTACTAATTATAAATCGAGATGGTTCTTTCCTAAAATCAATTGGCGATAGTTTGAGACTGTCAGGCTGAGTTTGACTAATCTAAAAAACGCCAGGTGATAACGGCTAAGCCGCCCATGGGCCTGACCTACCACGTGGCTCAGGCCATCGAGAGGGGCGGGTTCGAGGACGTGCTCGACCGGTCGGTGCCCGATTGGCCCGTGGAGGAGGCGTTGGCATTTGCCAGGCTGGCATTGAGGTGCACGGAGCTCAGGGGGAAGGAGAGGCCCGACCTCGGGAAGGAGGTGGTGCCCGAGCTCAATCGGCTTAGGGAGTTTGCCGATGAGAGGATGGAGCATTTTCTAGTCGGCGGGCCCGCGGGACGTAGCGCTGGCCCTTCGCCTAATCGTAGCTTTACTTCGTCGGCGGCGAATAAGGTCTGAAATCTTGTTGTGTGACAGCACACTTCTGTTCTGTCTTTAAGGGGTTTGTAATGAGCTCATTTTTGCTTTTTCTTTTTCTTCTTTCTTCTTTTGTTTCTTGCAGCAATCTAACAGTGAGCCAAACGTGGCGCTGGAGCACAGCGCGGCGAATGAGTGCGTAAGCTCGGCGTCGGTGCCTGAGAAAATATGAGGTAGTGTATTATGCTTTGTGGGTCAGTTTGATCTTTCTTGGAGATTATTATTGTTGTATTGTTGTTCTTGAGAAAAAAGATTGTTAAGCTGAGAAAGATTGTGTTGTTCTAATAGAAATGCACATCCATCATCATCACTTGGAAGAAATTGATTATTTATTTATTTATGTAAATGATGTCATCTCTATCATTTGATTTTGAGTTATTAACAAGGGATTCTATAGTGACAAAAGCACTTATTTGTTCCCTTCTCACACGAAAATCCGCCCGTGCCGCCTGCGCTTCGGATCTCTTTGCGGCATCGAGTACGACAATTGCCATCGCAGTAACCCAACTGAAGAGTGCCTTCGCATATCGTCCCTATAACTTGTTGGCTAGCTGCAATTATATATGTAAATTATGGATATTTTATGAAACTATAATGAGATATTATTGAAGAACAAGTATTGAAAACAAGAATGAGATTAATTACCGGATGCAAATGCAACGATGGAGAGGAAAATGCAGAATTTCACCATCACGGAGACAGCCATGTTTTCTGCTTCGATTATATCGTTCTTTGTATGTTTTTTTCTAGTGAAAAGAGAACAAAGGATAAGAGAGTGAATATATAGTTAGTATAGAACAACATATTGACGGATTTACTTGAATGTAGGAATGTAATCTCATCCTATTAATGATTGGATCAACTTATTGACCATTTACATTTAAATGAGGAATGTAATCCCATCACATTAATGATTTTGATATATTTTCCTTTTTAAACAAATGTGTAATTTTGACTGATCATGTATTTACTCCATTGACGAAGTAATAACGTGGGATAAGTATTAATCAGATTCACGCATTTTCAATTTACTTCCACTTATTCACATTTCGTCGTAATCTTTCTGAATCTTCTTACTAGTCATCTAAGTCTAGTAAAAGAATTACTTGTTTGAGGGTAAATGAAAAAAAAAAAATTGCTCTTAGTAATTAAGACTCGTGAGAGGCTCCACCTTTCTTGGAGATGATTGTTCTTAAAAATTTCAAGTGTTACATGCCACCAATTGACAAATGCACTTATTAGTTCCCTCTGTAAACAAACTAAATGAATATCACATCAAATAAAAACCATGGCATATGAATGTGGGGATAACAATCAATCAATTGCTTTTGCCATTACTTTCACTCCTTGTAAAAATCTTACAGGATCTTCATCTAAGTCAGAACCAATAGGTTTTGAATGCTAACAACTGCTCTTAGTATTATCATTTGGGTTTGTGTATACCTCAAAGAGCTAAAAGAACTCTTAGTGAAAGAATTACAGTTTTTAAGGAATGAAAGAATACAACTGTCGAGTAGTAATCATCACATCAACAGTTATGCTACTGATCCTTCTTCTTGCAATATTGTGGACTATTATTATTCATGCAGTAGCATAGTTCGTGTACGCGGTGATCAAATTCTTAAAGCGCCAGAAGGAACCTGAAAAGGAACGAGCAATTTCGGTTAGAACATAACTTGGAGAATGCTGCAATCGATTTGTCAGTCTTCATAAGACAAGAAAGAATGATTTTAGGAGAATGTCTGAAATACCTTGACATGGTGAGGCATGATTTTGATATCGTAAGGAACGTGAAGCCATGCTTCTGGCGGGTAGAACATAAAGTTTTCGGGCTTGCTGGTGTAAACGTCAGCGTACTGGTGGATATGGTAGGCGAATGCAGATTCTTGGCCTGTGTCTGTCAAAAACGTAGCTCCAAAGGACTTGTTGAACATGGCCTTCATAGCATCTCTTGCCCTTTGTCTCTCATCGTTCAGTTCCCCGAGAAGGGAGAGGTACTCTTCGTTTCCTTCACTGTTGGTCACAGTAGAGTGCAGTTTGCCCAGAAGTTCTTGCACTACGTGAAACCTTGCCTGTTATGAGGATAGATAAAGAAGAGAAAATCTTTATATGGAAAAGCTGTAATAATAATCGTAAATCAAGATAATTTTACCTGCTCAAAACGGTAGTCCTCTCCGTTCTGGATATTTATTTCATTCTGAAACCAGGCATATACGAAGAAGATTAAAGGGATAAGGCAACAGTTGGCCAAACATGCAGTTTGCACGAATAGTGTATGCATACCTCTAACTCGTGAATGATTGCTGCTGTTCTCCAGCCTGCTTTTGAAGGCCCTCTGAGGTCACTGAAAAGGTGGTCTCCAAAGTATATAACCTGAGGTTTGATGACATACTCCCATTATCAATGACACGCAAATTCGAATATAAATGTGAGATCTATCTGGTCTGTGGGCTAATATACCTCAGGGCCCTTCCATTTAGTGATTTGCAAGAAAGTTTTGAGGCATCCATGGTAGTATATTTTGTTGGGAAGAAAAGTGTCCACCTTAGTAAAAGTCAAGGTGTCTTTCTCCACATCATAACAGCTGAATGCAAAAGACAAAGTATGGTATAAGAATGGGAAAAATGTGATAATATTGAATAGACAAGGAGGAGATTACCGAAATGGATGTTCTGATTTATAGAACTCAGGTTTGTTAGCTTTAGCAATGACAACGTCGAAAAGTTCCCTCCAGGAGTCTTGATGCCCCAAAGACCCCTAGTTGACAAGGACGACGGCAATGTAAACTCAGGAGTAAGGATTATTTTCCTTTTTCAAGAATGTGAAAAGTCGAGACTTGAGATGCAACAAAATCAAGATGAAGCAATATTAGTTAAATGTCCCTTAAATAAACCGCTCTCATATACTAGCCTTAAACCTGAACAATCGTCTATTAATTCCATTATCTAGATTAAACATCAAAGTTGACTAAAACTGTGTGTTCCTTACGATACCTCCAACATGAAGCGCATCCCTCCATCTACAAAATAATAAGGAGAGTTGGTCAGCAAGAAAAGTTTCTTTCCGTTCTCCTTTATCTTTCTCAGGAAACGAAGTAACTGTCCCTGGAAAAATGACACGCAAAATCAGATTCAACTTGTTAAGGAACTATGCCGAAAATGAGACAGTGGTAAAGTTATAAAACTCCACCAACTTTTTGTTAAAGATTTTGACATACATTCTTCACGAGGTACTTGCTTGGATTGTTAAGAATTCCTCGATGCATAAGGCCACTTTTATGCACATGCTGAATTGCCAGATCTACATCTTGGTAGATGTAAGAAGCGTCAAATTCAAGTTTCGCATCAACAAAGTGTTGAACTATATCAGCAATAAGGCATGCCTGAGAAACAACAAAAATTACGGTGGAGTAAGCACCACATGATGAGCCAAAAAAGGAACACCATCCTACAATATCAGAACAAAGAAAGAATTCCTACCTCGCTAAAGCAAAAGAAGTCCATCAAACCCACAAGTCCTCTAGCTTGATCGCGCCCAATGTGCCGTGTGCCATAGAGTTCGTTGATTTCTGATCGAGTAAGCTGCAGTTAACAATTGGATTTTAGTTACATTATAGAGTTACTACTTAGGCATACAACTAAATTCATGATCAATGCAGAAAAATATGTTCCGAAATGTTAATTCAGTCAATTATGAAGACCGAAGTCGCTTCGTATCTCAATACTTCCGCACAGGATATTCTGATGCCAAATAAGAATTAGTTTTAACAATTATGTACCTATCAGAGCAAATGTGGACAGAATGAGGGGAGCGCGCTACGCAATTGATTCAGTAAACTAAACTTCAACACATGAATTTATTTGGTACGAAATAAAAAATCACAAAACATCAAGAATCACAAAATAAAAAACATCAATTTTTTGTATTATGTCACAGCCTACCTTACGCCTACCAAAATAACACCCGTCTGGCTCAATCGAACCAAAGAAGTCCAGCTTCAGCAGGCATCCTTTTGACTTATCATAGTACAGCCCCCTTATGGGAAACGAGTTGTCATATTGGAATTTCATGCACGTATCAGGATATCTAAGCTGAAAACCGAAGTATGAACAAACTTATCTTATTGGCATTATGTACCGAGCAAATCAACACAATCAAATGAATAGGGCGATATATTATAAGCAAACCTCATTAACCAAAAACTCCTTGGCAAGATCAAATATTAAGCTCTGTAAATCAGCAGAGTAGTGCGCCAAAGTGTAGTCATAGTCAAATCCATAAACATGGATATTGTCCAGCCTCAAGTTCTTATTGACATGGATGCCTAAATTGCCAACAGAAGACATCACTTATCAAACTTAAAGACAATAATCGAGAAGCTATCACATTTGAGCTCAAAGCGAAGAAATGCTATCAACCCTTAGGATCTGTTTTGGGTATCCCTCGAAATGCATCCGGTACTTTGCGGAACCACTCTTTTGCATCATTAAACAAATGTCGTATCTTTGAGACCTCATTATCAGAGGATGTTCTTCTTTCATCGTCTTCCAACTTGAGAACTCTCTGCTCCGGCGTAAGAATAGAGCTGAATTGACGGAGAAAACTTCCCCCAGTCCCTATGAATTTTCACGATGCCATTCTTTAACGTGCATACAGATGAACAATTATCGATTCTTTGTGGAAATACAGAAAAGGCTGCGATAAGTAACAATGATGCGAAAATCATTCATGATTCCCAGAAACACATGACAACGCATCTACAATTTCTTTCCCACAATTCTCCATAGAAATGACGATTGGCGCCATATATCGCTCGATCTTGGATGTCCATACTTTACAAAAGTCAGAGTTAAAAAGAATACCTTGCACGAGACTTCCAGAACACAGCTCACTTGATTTCTGCAATTGAAATTCAGGAATTAACTAAAAGCTTTATTCTCCAGAGAATCCACTACATGGTATGTTCTTAGGCATGGCGAGAACATACAAAAAGCAACGAACAGGAGTTATAACACAGACATAAAAACAAGAACACACAAGACAACAAGCTTCACGCTTCCATGTGTATCTACTATTCAATGAAAAGATAACACACACACAGCCAGGGATTCACTGGCAAACAGAAGTCGTAAAGACAGAGATGTCGGCTAATTACCACCAGAGGAAAGCCGAACCCCAAGGGACATCTGCTCCGACGAAAGGCCATTGATACCGATTCAGTATTCCATAAAAGACCTGGCCTTCACTTGATTAAGCAGCATGAAATTGTTGAGCTAGCTAGGGTTAATCGGTAGAACAGTAAGCAATCGAAGAAAATTCGAAGGCGCGCGCGCACAGCTACTGAAAAATCGTCAAGCACAATGCAACTGAGTTGTTAAACGGTCAATTATATATCAGCTTCTCCCTCTTTTCTTTTTTCCCCTTTTACTCTGTTGCACAGCGAATTTTAATAGTTTGACCGTTAGATAAACGGTTTTTCTTTTCGTTTTTTCATTTTATCCTATTGAAAAATATTTCTACACTTATAATACGAAAAAGCGTCACGTTTTTCAACTTTCAATCAACTACTATAACAAAGTTGACGATTATACGTATATATTATATATATACTTTATTGAAAATAGAAAGGAAAGGAAACTATATTCACTATCGGTGGCAGAAGAAAAGCCAAAATAATACTCAGAGACCAAAACATTCCCTTGTCGACGATCCCCATCTACAAACTACAAATGGCTGAGGTGAAATCTATATTTCAATTAATTTTTTTTTTGCTAAGAATGTTTGAATTCGTTCTCCTCCCGAGAATAGTTTGTTGGTGATCTTTCTTTTTCTTCTGTTAATTGATTCATCGGATCGATGAGCTTATAGTTTTCCCTATTTTTTGACGATGAGGGTACCCATGTTAATGTTATATCTGATCTGCGATTAGTTTCATCTACGGTGGAAGTTTTAGACCGTTCGATTCAAAATATAATCAGATTGCGGCATGATTTAGAGCGAAGCTGATTTTGATTTTTTTTGCTTTGACTGTTCTTCGTTCTCTGTTTATTTCTTTTTTATTCAGATTGAGCTGAAAACTGCGCCAGGGGACTTTCGTTTCCCCACTACGAATCAAACCAGGCACTGTTTCACACGTTACATTGAGTTCCACAGGTAGTTTAAGCAAAGATTGCTCTTTTATTTACTTATATTATCCCAATTTTTGAAATATGGTTGTAAAAGATCGTCTTCATTCGGCAATACGTTTGTTTATCATCAGGTGTGCAGCTGCCAAAGGCGATGATTCCGTCGATTGCGAGAAATTCGCCAAATTCTACCGTTCTCTTTGTCCTGGAGAATGGGTAAGTTGCTTTGCTGCTTTTCCTTCATCTTCTTACATTTTGTGTAATCAGTGCTAATATAATTCGTAGTTTTTGACTAGTGAAACTTCTGAGTTATGAATGAATTACTCCGTGTGAGAAAGCTCCTTCATAGCTTTAGATATTCTAATATGAATGGATGTATATGCATATCATATTTCAATTTCCATGGATCATAATATTTCTTCGCAGATTGAAAAGTGGAACGAGCAGAGAGAGGCTGGAACGTTCCCTGGGCCGCTCTAATTGAAGACGATCTTGTCAGATTCTTTGCTTGGTCGTCTTCGATATTTTTATTTCGTTCAGAGAAATCGACATGGTTTGTTTTCTGGTAAGATTTTAACTGTAACTATAAATAAGAATGAGCAACAGCTCAAAACTATTTTCCTCTGTTGTTCTTACGCCCTCTTTCTCCGTCCATGTCCAGAGATGATAAAAAATTCCGTCTTTCCTTGGAATTGTTTTTACTGAAAGACGATAAAAATTCTGTCTTTTCCTTGCAATTGTTTCAAACACAACTGCGTCGGCATTGATATCCACGTTCGTTCTTTGGCCGGCGATAAAACTAAACCAAACTGTGAATAAAGGATATGCTTCTTTGTTTCTATGAAAGGAACGTATTCTCTGTCTTTATTTCATATGCTAACTATGGACATATCATCATATCGAACTTATTGACATATTCAAATTTTTATGGGAGTTTCCGTCTTCTTTCCATTGGTGGTCATCACCATCACTACAAATAGCTTGTTAACGTTTCATCGCTATAGATATTAGAACATACTTCATTTCAGAAATCTACTTTTCACAAAAAGATGGATTTCTCGACAATCATATCTGAATCTACCAAGCTTCTCTGCAAGAATGCAAAGCTTATAGCACTCATAGCCCTCACCTCGATAGCCTTATCATCTTTCCTCTTCTTGCTTTGCAGTTACGTAGCCCAGATTCTTGCCACAGACATGCTCCAAACTCTAATGCAATCCCTCGTTTCGAACCCTAATTCGTTGAACCCTTACGAAGGCTTCGACCCATCTCAAGTCTTCGACGATCGCCTGAGGAAGGACTTCTCTCTTCTCCTCGCCGTTCTACTCGCCTTTATCGTTACAGCATCGATCGTCTCTTTGTTCTCATCCATAGCAACGATTTCAGTTTCAGTCCAATCCTTCCAAGACAGCAAAACTCCATCGTTCAGAGACACGTATCGGAGAATAGTGAGTTCTTGCAAAAGGGCTTTCGTTACTAGTCTGTATAGAACATTTCTTACATTAGGGTTCACGTTCTTCGTCGTAGCCCTAGTTACGCCTCTGTTAGTATATCCCAGCAACGCTGCATATAACGTGGCCCTTTTACTATGGCTATTCGGGTATATTCTCTATCTCCATTCCTCGATTTCTTCCGAGGTAGCAGTCGTGATTTCCGTGGCCAAGGAAGATTGCTGTAGGAGCGAAGCGTTCGCGAGGGCTGAGGTACTCTTGAAGGGGCATAGATTGCACGGTTTTTCGATCAACCTAGGGTTTGGCTTGCTTGCTTTGGGCGCCGGCGGTTGTTATTACAAGGGTTTGTTCTTGGCCGAGAAACAAGTTGTCGATCCAACGATTGGCAGTTTGATTCTTATGGACTTCGTCTTGTTATTGCATGTCTTGTACGTGGTGGTTTGTACGGCTTTGTACTTGGTTTGCGAGGAGCATTATTACCATAACGGTGAAGCCAAGGGTTTATTGCATGGTAATAATAATGGAGCTGCTGATTATTCTAAGCTTTCGTCTCTGCAGTTGACTGATAATAATGTCGTATAACATAAAGTAGTACTGTATCTTTCCCACTTTGGTGATTGTGCGTTTTTGTATTGTAATTGTAGCGCTATGCCATATCCTTTTCGTGCTTCGTGTTATTTGATAATAGATTTCGTATAGGATGCAAATCGAGTTAAATACTGATGTTAAGCTCGTGAAAATTATATATTATTCATTCATGAGAATATAAATGATCGGTGGGATATCATTCCTAAGGATGTCACATGTATCGATATTGGGACTAGGCCGAATATAATATCCCGTGTTGTTGAGGCTATCAAATATCTTATTAGGAAAATGAAATCGAAATAATTTACAAAGTCAGTGATTTTCAGGGCTTTGAGCTTATCTACTTACCAAACTATATGCGTACACAACCGACATATCACTAACACATGACACACAAATCTCACAGATGTCAAAAGGCCAAAGCCCACATCATCATTTAGTTTGTCCATTTTTGCATCTCCCAGCTATAAAAAGACCAGGTTATGAAATATCTTTCTCATCGCACTCATCAAACTTCGTCTTCAGAGATCGTTTTTAAGAGAATAAGCAGAAAAGGAAACAAAACATGGGCTTCTTCTATAATACCATCAAGGCACTGCTAACTATGACCATCTTGAGTTCTTGTAATAACATATCTACTGTCCTCTGTGGTAACTTGCAGGAGAACTTCGACATAACTTGGGGCGGCGAAGAAGGCCGTGGAAAGATCGCCGGCGACGACAACAACGGCGGAGAGCTGATGACTCTTTCCCTCGACAAGACTTCGGGCTCGGGCTTTCAGTCCAAGAACGAGTACCTCTTTGGCACCATAGACATGCAGATAAAGCTCGTACCTGGGAATTCTGCTGGGACAGTCACAGCTTATTACGTAAGAAAATTAGACACACACACAAAAACACAATACGCTTCTGCAAAAAAAAAAAAAAAATGCGAACTTTTTCTAATTCTCCCAACAGCTGTCTTCACAAGGGCCAAACCACGACGAGATAGACTTCGAATTCTTGGGAAACGTAAGCGGCGAGCCTTACACTGTCCACACCAATGTATACACGCAAGGCAAAGGCGAGAAAGAGCAGCAGTTTCACCTATGGTTCGATCCTACCTTAGATTATCACACCTTCTCCGTACTGTGGAGCCCACAAACCATCGTGTAAGCTTCTTCTTACACGCTGTAAATTTTCGTCTTCTCTTTCTTTCGAAGTATGTATTGAAGTCCCTTCTCCTCACATTCTCAGTGGACAACACGCCAATTAGAGAGTTCAAGAACTTGGAGCACATTGGCGTGCAGTTCCCAAGAACGCAGCCGATGAAGCTTTACTCGAGCCTATGGAGCGCCGACGAATGGGCCACGAGAGGTGGGCTTATTAAAACGGATTGGGCCCATGCTCCATTTACTGCTACGTACAGAAACTTTAGGTACAGGCCCAATAAGGGCCCAATGGGCTTGAAGAGGTTGGGCCCGCTGAGCGAGCAGAAGCTCAGTTGGGTTCAGAAGAACTTCAAGATTTACGACTATTGTACGGATGCCAAGCGATTTCCTCTGGGTTTTCCCAAGGAATGTAACGCAGCTTAGTGTTTGGCTTATTGTGTAATAAGATAGTATTGTATGATATATGTGCCTACTGTATATATAGATGGAATAAAGTTATGTATAATGAATGAGCCCCATGAGGATAAGAACATCAAATGGTTGACAATAAAACCAATTTTATTACGAAATTAATTACATGATTCTAGGGTGTCAAGAAAGAATAATTTATTATAGTGAAAAAGTAAACGAAAAGTGCTAGTCTAGCGACCGCATATGCACTTGCAACGATCGTAATTATTACCACCAATTATTACCTTCTTCTCCACCTTCGTCTTCAACCCTTCTAAAGCCTCGACAAATTCTTGGAGCTCATCCAATCCCATTCTATCAACGTTCTTATTCCACCAATACAAATCTCCGTCGCCGTCGTTATCACACGAATCTGCCGCCGCCGCCGACCTACTTCTCTCCAAATCTCTCCTCCTTTCGTCCAAAACCTTCAACTCACCTTCGATTTTCCTCTTATTATTACCGCAAGTACTGCTCTCCGGCGGCGCCGCGTCCTCGCCGCCGTAATTCCCAGACTGCATGAATCGGTCGACGACGGAGTCAACGCTGGGGTGGCCGAAGGAGAACACCTTCTGCTTGGCGGAGAGGGCGATCACCGCCACCTCAGCGCCGCACAGCACCGAAAGCTCGCTGGCTTTCTTGAATATCCCCACGCGCCGCTTGGAGAAGGTGACTTGTCGGCTGGCCTTGTTGTCTATCTTCTTGATCTCTATCTTACGTTTGCCCTTCGTCAGCTTCTTCGTCGCCGTCAGTGACGTCATCGTCTCCTCGTATTCTTGTTCCATTGAAGTGGAAAAAGGTATATTATATCCCCATCCGTACGTATAGATATATACGTACTTACATATATAGTCTTTTATCACACGAGTTTCTGGAGTTATCCACTTGCCTAAACGAGAAGTAAACCTAAATTTTGGTTCGAAAATGTGTTAGTAGTAATTTTGGAAACCGATGAAGATTCGCCCCACAATCTTGGGCACAAGGATTTGGAGGAATTTCAGGATCTTTCCCATTTTGAGGAAATTAATTGTATATAAAGAAAAAAAGATTTAGAGAACCTAATTTTTCGCGGGCTTGGACAAGATGGAAAGAACCAAAAGGCCCATGAAAAGCCATAAGCATCTCATTACAAAAGCAGAAACTTCATTACATTACTCAGACTCGGAGCAAAAGCTTCCAATGAAGTGATGAAGGAGAACGCCAGCTGCGACGCTCACATTCAAACTCTCCACGGCAAGAAACGACGTATAGTCACGGCCAAGATTATCTCCGCCGTTCGTACCATCATCAACTTCTTCAGTTTCATCGTCTGCACCATTTGAAACCAAATCCACCTGAAAATTCCCAGGTATTCGAGTCAGCTCAGTGCAAGCCCTCTCCACCAATGGCCTCAAGCCAGTGCCTTCGCTCCCAAGGACCAAAATGGTAGGTACGCCGGGCTTGATTTCAGTCAAGGGAAGGGCTCTACGAGCCACTGAGGCGCCAACGACCCGCCAGCCGTTCTTAGCTGAGGATGCCAAGAACTGCATCATGTTCTTACAAGACCTGAGCTCGGTCAGCTCGAGCGAGCCAGCGCTGGCTTTGCTCACGACCCCACTTAGAGGAGCTGAGTTCTTGGCGCACAGTACGATCCCTGAAGCTCCGAAGAAGTAGGCAGAACGAATTATGGCGCCCAGGTTTTGAGGGTCGGTGACTTCATCCAAGGCTAGCCATAGAGGTGGCTTTTCACATTCGGTGGAGATGGGTTCTAACTCTTTTATTGCGACCATTTCTAAGGGTGAGGCGTCGAGGATCAAGCCCTGATGTGGCCTGTTGTCTGAAACCATGTTCAAGTCGTGCTTGGAGACTTCTTTTGTGCTGAGCCCGAGCTTTTCAGCCATCTTAAGGACTTTCTGGAAACCCTTCTTGTCCTTCTTCTTCTTGTTACTTGGACTGAGGTCGATACCTTCTTGAACGTAGAGTGCGTATAATTCTCTTCGGTTAGCTGAAAGTGCAGCTAGAACAGGGCCGACACCATAGATCCCTTCTCCGATTATTTTTGGCATTGTGGATTCTTTTGCTTCTTTCCACGTCTTCTTACCCCAAGCCTCTTGCTTGTTCCATCTCCTGAACTCTGGTTTGTCGAATCCAGGTTTTGTTCGAGTAAAGTTGTTGAATCTGTTCTTAATGTTATCCCATCTCGGATCTTTAACATCATCATCTTCACCCTCCTCACCCTCTTCTCCACTATTTCCGTCAATGTTATCATCTTTATTCCTCCAATCGTTCCTCCGAGCATCAACCTTGCGATTATCTTCCGAATCAACCACGGTCGACACACTGCCTTTCAAGAACTTCTCAGCAGATTCTTCCCAAGAGGACCTAACCCCTTTACCAACCTGATTCTTTACCACTTTTCTCCGTTCCCTTTCCACAGATGCAGCCAACCATGGCAGTGACTGCCGATTAGTATTCTCAGCTGCCTCAGACGAATTCGAAGTTGAAAATTTTCTCAACCCAGGCAATTGATTTTGCAAGAAAGAACTGTTGATGCAATTTCTGGATCCTAATTCCCCGTTGTGTTTTCTACTGAATACCACAAAATTACAGCAACAAAGCATCGAACGGGGCTTTGGAGCGTTGAAGGGCAGCGAATAAATTCTAAATGCTAAAGGCAATCCTAGGTGAGCCATGTATCAAGGCAAGCTAAGGAAGACGATAGCCTCTCAGAAACCTCACTTCTGCGAAGTGAAGAGGGCCTTCCTTGCTAGCTGAATACTAACACTCCTACACGAATTCCACACTGATACAGAAAATCTACGTAAATCCGAAACCAATAAAGAAATTATGTTGCTACGAGCAAATGTTAAACAGATTACATACCGTAATTGCGTGTGCTTCAGACCCACTGAGTTAGGTTTCCCTGAGAAGAGAAGAGTTTAGGAGGGGTTTTAAAAGCTGGAAGGTGGAGAGAGAGAGAGAGAGAGAGAGAGAGAGAGAGAGATACTTTAATTACAATCTGGCCCTCGAAATATAGGAGTTTTACATACATACCTCGTAAAACTGATTTCCTTCGAACTATATCATTAATTAAACCAAAAAAATAAAATAAAATTGGGGAACAAAATCGCGCGAACGACGCAAGCATCGGCGACGGAGTACTACCTCCACGATCTGCCTTCCTGAAATCGATAATTGTGTAAGCATGATGAAGGTCTGGTGCTCGTCAAGGTATACTTCAAGCGCGGGGACTCCGTCGATTTGCGGGGTTACGATCGGCGGCTCGCGAGGATTCGCGACGTATTCTCTGAGATTGAGCACTGGCAGGTGTGGCCTGTCCAGGTATTGATTAGCTAATTTTTATTGTTATTACTGCACACTGTATTTGAGGTTGAGAAAGTGCCATGAAGAACTTTCTCTTGGCTCCGTTTTTCAGTTTTGGTTAGAAACTGATAAAGCTGCTTATCTTTTGATGCAATCTTCTTCAACAATCTTCGTGATCGGTTGAGCACTCGACCTTTCCTCACTGTTGTTGAAAAGAAGTGGCTTGCTTTCCAGGTTCATATTTTCTTTTCCTTTTTTGTTATTAGTCTTCAAAATTTTCAAGTGTCTGTTGGAATTTATATTCTTGCAAAATTTCAATTGCTGTTGTATTTGTAGATAAAATTACCCTCATTTGATGCATTTTTTGCAGCTGCTTTATGCTGTGAAACAGAGCCATGGACGTGAAATCTGTCATGGCGAGATAACACCGAGTTTTTCTTTCCCATTTCTCTGTTTTTAACTCTTGCAAAATCATATTGCAGGGGATATTAAATGTGAGAATGTGCTAGTCACTTCCTGGAACTGGCTGTACTTCGCCGATTTTGCCTCGTTTAAGCCCACACATATACCATATGATGATCCCTCAGATTTTTCATTTTTCTTCGATACTGGTGGAAGGAGACGCTGTTATGTTGCACCGGAGGTGTGTTTTCTATATTTGTATGTTCGGACCTTTACACTTCTTTAATCATTCCGCAAACTTATAATCTTATCACCAATATCCCTTTGGTCTCTTGTGCACATATGCGATCGATAGCTGCTGTATAGAGTTTACTGACCGGTGGAAAACGATTTGAAAATAAGACGGTGGGATCATTCCAGGTTCTTACACGAACGCCCTTCACATCTTCACCAAAGATTGTACCTTTGGCTCGCCATTTACTTGCATTCTAATTCCGTAACATACGCAGTCCCGACCGAAGTTACTGCGTTTGCGGGCCCACTATCGGAGGAGTTGGACCCGATGATATGTACGAGGCCAAATCTAGCTTTGGCGTGCAAGTCGTGCAGGTACGTAGTGTTAGAGATCGACTTATCTGTGTTACGGGGAAAAAAATAGAATTGATTAGAGTCGGTTCGATGTAAATGTGCAATAATCGTTCTTTTTACGATGGCGATTAGGAATCGAGACGACGTCCCTTGAGCACTAAGTTGACGAGAAAAGCGATTATTTCAGCCATGATTCCATACTCTCAATAATTGAACCAAAGACTTCTCATTTATAGCAGTAGAGATGGAGCTATTAAGGTTTGGAAGTAGATAGATTACTTTGTTAACTGAGGGGAGGGCATGTGTGTGTATATATATACAGTTTGCAATATTTGAACGGGGAAATGAAATGTACAGTGAAATGATGCCTCCGTTTATGAAGTACTGTAGACATTCATTCATCTTCACATGGGACGAATGTGACTGTGGAATCAATCTATTTATCTATATATTTGGGATTTTGTCGAAAACCTAATAAAATTCGAATCAATAATAATAACAGTTTCATTCCATGGAGACAAAAAAAAAAAAAGAAAGAAAGGGAAATACTCATTTTTACCGTTGATGTTGGCATGTAGTAATAACCTCGAGATTCGAGAAGCAATAACACAACACAGTACTGCGAAAGAAAGAAAAGAATGAATCTGTGGGGAACAGACATGCCAGGCTAGGCATATCGAGACAACAATATATCTTCTTGCAATTGAAAAAAACCCTTTTATTTTCGGAATCGAGAAGCACTTGTATCAGCTCTATTGTATAAAACCATCTCAAGTCCGCCATGACACTCCACTCCACTACTACACTACCCAAGCAAAGCAGAGTATTGTTGCCTTGCTGACACACTTTCGCTCGATAGACAAGAACAAGAAATACGCACAGTACATCATAGGCCCTTTTTTAAGAGACGTTGGGAGAATATCAAAACAAGAAAAAAAAAAAGAAAAACGTCGCAAGAATACAGGCTTTTTCGACCCTTCAAAATCACAAGAGAATCAAGGAATATCGAAGAAGCTTTAGCTGCTGAAGTGGGTAGGACTCGTAGGAAACAAAAATGGGCACCAAAACAGTTCTCCTTTGCTCTATTTTGGTGCTGTCGCTCTTCGGTATGTATGCGTCGACATTTTCATTCTTTCTTCTCTTTGACCATCCTTAATCGTTCGAGCTCTTAATTTCAGGCCTATGCAGCGCCGGAAAAGTCGGCGTATGCTACGGCAGGAACGCCGACGACCTGCCGACGCCGGACAAAGTCGTCCAGCTCCTCCAACTCCACAACATAACCTCCGTGAGAATCTACGACGCCAACCCACAAATCCTCAAGGCCTTCGCCGGCACGGCGATCGACCTCATCGTCGGCATCCCAAACTCCGACCTGCTAGCCTTCTCCCAGTTCCAATCCAACGCCGACACGTGGCTCAAGAACGCCATCCTCCCCTACTACCCCGCCGCCAGAATCTCCCACATCACCGTCGGCGCTGAGGTCACCGAAGCTCCGGACAACGTCTCCTCCCTCGTCGTCCCCGCCATGGCAAATGTCCTAAATGCCCTCAGAAAGGCCGGGCTTCAGAGGAAGATCAAAGTCTCGAGCACCCATTCCCTCGGCGTACTTTCAAGGTCATTCCCGCCCTCCGCGGGGGCGTTCGACAGCAGATTCGCCTCCTTCCTCAGGCCCATGCTCGAGTTCCTCGCCGAGAATCAGTCCCCCTTCATGGTCAACGTTTACCCTTACTACGCTTACAGGGATTCGTCGAGCAACGTCTCCCTCGACTACGCTCTGTTTCAGTCCTCCACCGAAGTCATCGATCCCAACACGGGCCTCCTCTACGCCAACCTCTTCGACGCCCAAATCGACGCGATAAACTACGCCCTGACGGCCTTAAATTTCAGGACGGTGAGGGTCATGGTGACCGAGACGGGCTGGCCCTCGAAGGGCTCGCCCAGGGAGGCGGCCGCCACCCCGGACAACGCCCAGACGTACAACGCGAACCTGATCAGGCACGTCGTGGACGACGTCGGGTCGCCCGCGAAGCCCGGCGGGTCGCCGGACGTGTACGTCTTTTCGCTCTTCAACGAGAACAGGAAGCCGGGATTGGAGTCCGAGAGGAACTGGGGATTGTTCTTTCCCGACCAGACGAGCGTGTACAGCCTCGATTTTACGGGTCGGGGCGTCGCGGATGCGGGTTCGGGTTCTAACCTGACGGCGGGCGGGGCGGGCGGGGGCAACGGGTCGTGGTGCATAGCTGCGACTTCTGCCGCGGAGGGTGATCTGAAGAGCGGGCTCGATTGGGCTTGCGGGCCCGGGAACGTTGATTGCTCGGCGATTCAGCCGAGCCAGCCCTGTTTCGAGCCCGATAACTTGGCTTCGCACGCTTCGTATGCGTTTAACAGTTATTATCAGCAGAATGGGGCGACGGATATTGCTTGCAGTTTCGGAGGGGCGGGCGTTAGGGTTAACAAGAATCCGAGTAAGCAAAAGAATTTTAACTCTTTCTTGGATTTCGTTGAGTGTGATGAAATCTATATGATGTTCGTGCTGCGTTTTCTTTTGGCTCGCAGGTTATGACAACTGCATATACATGTCGTTCGGGTATGCGTTTTTGTAATAATACGAGTCTTATGGCTATCTTCTTGGAAGGTAAAAGGGAAGCATACTTACATGCGAATATTTGCAGGCTCAACAAAACATCTGCGGCGAGTAACGCAACGACGAGCGCATCTCAATCATCCTCTGCTTCGTCGTCGTCTGGGCAAGTGGGACTGTTTGTTTGGTCGATTGTGGCCTATCTGGCGTTGATGACATTATTGCAGCAACATCCTCGGAACGATTGAAGGCGTTCCGAGTCGAATGAATCTCTTGCTGCGTCTGAGAAATTTTGTCTTTAGCTTGTATTTTTTGTAAGGGATGATGATGATGAGGGTAGATATGTGTATTGTAATGTGCTTTCTTTGAGAAAATCACGTCTCTGTTTTCTCCGAGTGTTCATTCAAGAGTTTATTGTGGGACTGTAATGACTCCTATCATTGCCAGATTAGGAGTAATGCGAAACCCAATTCAGAACAACGATGTTTACGAGATTAGGACATCAACTCAAACATTAAAATCCTCAAAAAACCAGGGAAAAAGCAGAGCAGATGAGAGTTCAGAAGTAGCATAAACAGTCAGAGACCTTGTTCGTAGAGATAATCGCCAATCCTCTCAACAACCATGTTGCACTGCCCAGGGGTCATAGGTTCGTCGTATATGCCGATGATCAAGGCCAAGTTCGTCTTCTTCACGGTAACGCCGCCCGAGCCCTAAACCGAAAAATAGCATACACAGTCAAGTCATAAGAAAACCAAACATACCTTCAAGAAAGACACAAATGGATACTGCTCATATGGTTGTGTAGCTCGTTTATAAGATGTTCTTCGAAGAAGATGAGGATCGCAATTATGTACCTTCTTCCCTCGAATGACTGCACCTGGCTCGCCTTGAATCACCATGTACTTAGTGCCACCAAGGTACAACCCAGTAGGAGCCAAAGTTCCAGGATTCTCAAAATCTGTCATGATACCACTGACTTCCTCAGGCTTCAACTGCAGTGAAAATCAAGCGTCAAATTGACGAACACTTAATGTGCATCTCCAAGTTGTCAATTTTCCAGCAGATCAAATCACCGATAAGCAACACTGAAGAATATATAGGATCTACTCGACCGAATCGATAATCAAGTGTTCACGCATCAGGATGGAATAGTAGATCCAAAATGTAAATGAAGTTCCTTTTTTTTTTTTTCAGAAGAGAAGTGGAATGTCGGTACCTGAGGAAAGCTCGGGCTCTGAGCCCAGACGCTTCCGTCGTGTCCGACGATGGCGGCGGCGGTGAGGTGGCTTCCGTCTATATCCGCCATCAAATGGTCATCGATGTACGATTGCCACGACATCTCGTTTCAGCTGGGTAATCGCCGAAGGAATTTGACTGAGAAAGCACTAGAGTTGAAGAAGGGCTTTGAGGTAAGAATTTAGAAGAAATGGTGAGAATTTCTCTTTGACAATACCTTTACTTGAATAGTCCTTTTTGCCCCTGCGAGTTATTTTTCAGTTCTTTTTTATTATTTATTTTATCGAAAACATAAATATATTCTTGCGTACATTACATTCGTCTGCCGCGAAATTCCCAACAACGATGATAATCTAGAGTTCCTCTCGATTCCTTTCCAAGACTCGATTATTTCTTGTTACTGCATACAAGTTAATCTCTTGTATGGTTCGTGATGGAGATCTGTTAGGGGTTCGATATAGTTTCACCATTTTTACCAGACTCTTTTTTATTACGACACAAATTGTAGCTCATTTGCGACGAGGATTGAGGAGTTAGATGGAGATCGGCGGATTTTTTTATCGCAGGAAGAGGAAGTTGTGATGATGCCAATGGTAACGATGATAAGAATGGGCGGAAACTCAGAAATAGGCGATGTCGATCGTTACGTTAGTGTTTGATGCAAAGAGAGCTTTAGTTGGAGCTGGTGGTAGGTTCATCTTCTTCCCGACGCTTATCTCCAACGTTTTGAGGAACAAATTGCAGTCTGAGTTCAGATGGTGCGACCAAATCGATCAGGTAGAGAAGTTTTTAGTTATTGTGTTGTATGAATTAATTGTCTGATGCGGTGGATCAATCTGAATTAAAAGATATTAATATTTAGAGGCATTTGGTTTTTTCTGCCCATGTTTGGTGATAATCCCTGCCGAGTTCTTTTCGGTTGAGACTTGAGAGTGGTCTATCATAGATTACATCATGATTTGCAGCTATTAGTGCTGAGTTATCTGTTCCTCTATGATGGGCATTTAGTTTCTGCTATTGGGAGCTGTTCCATCTCCAGGCGATGTGCCTCGAATTGAAGCAGCTTGGAGTAGGTGGTATGATCACTCTCAATGAGCCATTTGAGACATTGGTCCCATCGTCTTTGTACCATGTAAGTCTAGGATTTTGCCTTTGAGTTTGTATCGCACCATGAAAGCATTTTCCCATCATGTTTTAGGATTCAGTTGTGTTTCAACACTACTCGATGGGATAGTGCTGAGTTACATGTGCGATGATTTACTTTAATATAGACCATCTTGTCATTCCCACAAGGGAAGATTATCTCTTTGCTATGCTCCTTCATTTTCGAACACCAAACGAGCTGTGGATTTCATTCACAGTACGCCTCTAAATTACTCGTATATGCCTTGGATTCATATAATTTAAAACGTATCGAATGTTGGTCTTGATGTGTATCACTTCTTTGGTGTTTATAATTGCACTTCTCTGTGACTCGGGAAACACAGCAAGGGACAAGTCACAACTGGTGCTTTATCGTTAACCCTTTTCTGAGTTGTTATGCCCCTCGGGCGGTTGAAGAATTCAAACAACGACACGCAACTTTTACTTCGACGTGTCTATCTGGAGAGTGCGTTTTGATTACGAAAGAAGATCTTGAAGGTTAGTTACCACAGTCCTCGTAATGTCAAAGCTGGCAATGAGCGGATCATCGTCCCAATGATGGTCAGATTTTCATATCTCATCGAATCTCTGAAAGTTTGGGTTTATAGCGGGAGAACGATCGCGAGGCAGCAAAGATCGAAACACAAGCCTAAGACGGCAGCTTGTGCATAGCCTAACTATCATATTGAAGAGAAAACTTGGGAGTAAGTTTTAAAATGCTCTCTGATCCATTCAACATTGTACATACTGTCCATGTTACGCTTTGACTGTTGAGAATTTTTTTCGATTTGTATTGTATATATATTGCACGGCGTGTAAAATGCAGAGAACTTGGTTGGAAATTTGATTTTAAACTGTTGCATGGTCATAATATTGAATGTTCTGTCATATATATATATAACTAAAAACCTACCTTTAAAGATCCTAAACTAAGCCAATGTTAGCAACTATCTGTCCGTGAAATGTGACGTCATATAAATCAACAAAAGAAATGAAGAATTATATTAAACGTTATGCTAATCAATATCAAGGAATAAATAGTAATAATATCTACAACAGAAATGGAATATTCCTTATTTCTCGAACACCTTAGATACGTGGAGAAGGAAACAATGCTGACCTTACATATAATATGGCTGAGAATCCAATAGAAATTTTGTACAGTAGTAATAACAGAACAGACCTTTCTCAACTTACTTTCCGTGAACTCTCTCAAGAAAGAGTTCGTTCGAGTCAGAAAAAGCGAGTCTCTGTACGCCAGTCGTTTTTCACGTTGTTCTACTGAGCTGAGGCGTAAGAGTTTGAAAAGTACGTTCGTCAAACTTCTTCTAAGCAGACAAGGCGAGAAACTACTTCAAGGGGATGCTGTTTTCTTTAGCTCACAAAGACTTGGTCAAAGTAGAAACTGTTGATGGGTTATTTGCCTAACGTTGATTCATCGAGCGTTGGCGATCGCAAGTTCAGTAACGAAGCTGATCGATAGGTTTCTAGAAAAGGGTCATTGATTACGGATGATAATATAATAAAATGGGATCACAGAGCAATTCCATGAATTCTAAGATCGTCAGTGGAGAGTTTGGTTATACGCTTGAAGACGTGCCTCATATATCTGATTATATTCCTGATCTTCCTGTAAGAAACATATTTTACTTCTATGACTTTGCCTATTTATGGTAGCATAGCATGAGCAGGGCTTTGTATGTATGTATACCAAGATTCTTCTTAGTTTTCTGCCATATGAATCTTAGTTTTCTGTTCTTGATTTTCTACTCTCGACAGACATATCCTAATCCCTTGCAAGATAATCCAGCGTATGCAGCTGTTAAGTAAGTTAACTTCGATCATCGCATCTTATCTCTCCCTTAAAAAGCTTTTTTTTTTTTTGTTGAATATAGATCATCAGCTTATAGAATGAATCTTGTATTTTGCAGGCAGTACTTTGTTGACTTCGATGACACCATCCCAGAAAAGGTGAGCCTTTCCTTATGCATATATGATGGATGATCTGATAACTTATAACCAAGAACAGACCAAAAATGCTATTTCCCGGTTTTTTTTTTTGTTTCTTACAGATTGTCGTCCACAAGGATACGCCAAGGGGGATCCATTTCCGACGAGCTGGCCCTCGTCAGAGAGTACGTAAAAACCAAAAAAAAGTATTTTCGAAACGAAAGGGATTGAGTCTAGTGTAAGCTCTCTTTTTCTTTCTTTCAGGTTTATTTCAAGTCCGATGATGTCAATGCATGTATAGTCACATGCGGTGGCCTCTGCCCTGGTCTTAATACCGTTATAAGAGAACTCGTTTGCAGTTTGCATCATATGTATGGCGTAAAGAAAGTTCTTGGCGTTATTGTAAGAATCTCGACTTGATGATTCCTTTTGTTTACATTTACGTATGGACACGTTCTTCGTTATGATCTGCAGCAAGCAAAACGCATTTCGTAGATTTTGAAACGTCTAGCAAAATCGTCTATATATGCAGGGAGGATTCCATGGATTTTACTCCAAGAACTTCGAAACGCTGACTCCTTCCTCTGTAAACGACATTCACAAGAGAGGTGGAACTGTGCTCGGAACATCTCAGAGTGGTTACAACACTAAGAAGATCATCGACAGCATTCAGGACAGAGGAATTAACCAGGTTTTTTTTTGTCTCTTTAATCAAATTCCTCGAGTTTCGATTCTTTATTACCAGCATTCGACGTGTTTGTTCCTTCTTTTAGGTCTACATAATAGGAGGAGACGGTACTCAGAAAGGAATAGAAACCATCTTTGAGGTATATAACATCTTCCATAAAACCAATATGCTGTTCGTATACATAAATGATTCTGCAATAAAAATCTCTCGTCCCATAAACGCAGGAAATAAGAAGAAGAGGTCTGAAAGTCGCAGTTATCGGAATCCCAAAGACCTTAGACAACGACATTCCTGTACTAGTTTTACCACCGTTCTCGCCCTTCGATATCTCTCAAGAGTTATTGCGTATATATTAAACTCAAAACCATCGTCTTAACGAATATAGGTAATAGACAAATCGTTTGGCTTCGACTCTGCTGTTGAGGAAGCTGAGCGTGCTATAAACGCAGCCCACGTCGAAGCCACGAGTCACGAAAATGGCATTGGCCTCGTCAAACTGATGGGAAGATACAGCGGTAATAAAACATACAGAGACATTATATTTGCAGTTATTTCTCTTATTTCAAGAAAACCTTATCACAACAAAATACTATTACATAGGATTTATTGCCATGCACGCGACGCTAGCCAGTCGAGACGTGGACTGCTGCCTCATACCTGAGTCGGCTTTCTTTCTAGAAGGGCCCGGCGGGCTTTTCGAGTACATCGAGAAAAGGCTCAAAGAAAACGGACATATGGTGATTGTAATAGCGGAAGGCGCCGGGCAAGAACTGCTCGACGGGCCTCTGCACGAAGATGATGCTTCGGGCAATAAGCTTCTCGTGGACGTCGGGCTTTGGATTTCGCAGGAGATTAAGGATTACTTCTCCAAGAAAAGGAAGATGACGATTGAACTCAAATACATAGGTTAGAACAGAGCAGTTCTGGTCTTTTTATTTGCCTACGACGTATATATACGTTCTTGGCTCTTATTGTTTCTTCTTACAGATCCTACGTATATGATACGTGCTATACGTAGCAATGCGTCTGATAACGTCTACTGTACGCTCCTCGCCCAAAGTGCGGTCCACGGGGCGATGGCGGGCTATACGGGCCTAACGGTGGGGCCCGTCAACGGAAGAGAAGCATACATTCCGTTTCACGTGAGTTTATCTTCGTCGTATGATTTATGTCTTATGGTGTCGATTTTTATGCGTCTCTTTTGCAGAGGATAAACGAGAATCGTAATAAGGTCGTGATCACGGATAGGATGTGGGCCCGGCTTCTGTCATCGACGAATCAGCCGAGTTTCTTGAGGTGTAATAAAAATATTAAAGGCAGCAAGCAGCAAAGAGGAAGGGGCAACAAGGAATAAATAGTGTAATAGTGTGCTGTGAAGAGTGCTTCATAGGAAGTGTGTTTAATAAAAGATGATGAATGATCGCTTTTGTAATAAGGAACTACTTCAGAACAAGCGCATTGCCTTGGCTATGGAATAAAAATCTGATCTTTGGTAAATGCTCCTTGGCATAGATTTATTTGTGCTGTGGAAACGATAGAATATCATGTTTGATTGATTCTTTTTCTACTATCTTTTTTCTTGGAAGCATTTACTAGGAGCCTGTCTATTCCTTGGCACCACAGACAAGACTAGTTGTGTCTTGATTTCACAAGTCCACTTGGCAAAAAAATGGAGAGAATGACATTCAACTAGTTGTGTCTTGATTTCACAGTCAATGACATTAGTCATTGATTTCATGTTTGAATTTTTTGTCGAAATTAAACAATACACCATTCACTAGCACGTGTGCTCGTTCTCATGTTAAATGTGATACTTTTCATCCCAAATCCATTCTTCCACCCAACTAATAAAGTAACATAGATTACCATTAATTCTCAGAAAGAAACAGAAATCAACATAAGAAGCTAGCTTCCTCACAAACAGCAACAGCAAAGACATGGAAATCAAGAATCAATGAATCATGTACGTAAGGGCCAAAGCTAGCAGCATGAGCAAGTATGCTATTCCTTGGTCTATTGCCACGCCTGCCCACAAATAAAAAATGAAACTTTTTTGAGTTTCTGAGAAAATAAGTCTAAAGGGTAGTGTAGAATACAAAGTACCATCGCTTGAAGGATGAGGCGCAGGCGCTGGGGCTTGAGCATTGACGGAAGGTACAACCACCAAAGCCATTATCAGTGCAGCTACGGTCCTCATCACAAAGTACAACCTCTCCATTGATTGAGAGAGAGAGAGAGAGAGAGAGAGAGAGAGAGAGACTTGAAATGAAAGACTTGGGGAATGAATATTTAGGACTCGATGCTGCTAGAAAGGGTGTATCTTTATTCTTTATATGAAGTAAAAAGTAGATGGATTCGCACGAGATTATGAGCCGTCGATGGAGGGAGGACACGTGGATGATATGGATTTGATTGAAAGGAATCCAATTCCCCATTCAGGTATGTCTAATTTAGCACATGATCGCTGGGTCAATGTTCTGTTTCATTTTCCTCACTCGTTAAAGATTTGTTTTTTTTCCTTAGTGATTTTGGACAACCTAAAAGACTACAACATGCACAAGCAAGCCAGCTGTTTGCATCGTATGAAATTATTACCATCATATTTTCCATGTAAATCAGTTGACATAATTTGGACTTGGCATGATCTTACATCCAAAATAGTACTAGAGAATTGATTCAAATATATAGAGAATGCAATTAAAACACTCTAAATGAAAGCTAATAACAAAAACACAACCAAAATCAATCATTAGTTCGCCATGACAACTATTGCTTTACTTCTCGGACGAGTTTGGTCCCCTCTTCTTGCCGAAGCCAACCACTGTGAAATTGGAACCCAAGTCACAAACTGATATAGATATGAAAATTAATGGAATTCTCATGATCTCAAAAAAACTTCGCAACTTCAGAATGTGACTCTGTGACGAGCCTCTCAAAATCAAGAACACCTTAGGGAACAACTATAGACGTTGTGGGACTCATTACTTTGGGGTGCTCCTAAGAAAAGCCTAAACAACAAAGGTTATTGTTTCAAAGATTACCGTGGCTTTATTAGGGAGGTGCAATGCAACTACCAACTACCTACAAGAATATGACCACCCCAGTTTTTATGTTTTTTCAAATTTGCTAGTTTTCAGAAACTAAAGCTGAATTCCCCTTTCATGCCTTCCAAGACTTGGGATAAGGATAGCATTTAGCACCCAAAATCGGTTCTTTGTCTCAATGGACGGTAGGTTTTGAGAAGAAATTGAAGGATCGAAAAGCGTCTAATGATATCAAACATGTTTGTGAAAGAATGGATAAAGGACTCGAAAGCGTGAAATTAACAAACAGAACGGTCGATCGCAATGAGCTCAAACAGGTTAAAAACACATAAGAAGACTGAACGAGAAATCTCAAGTTACCTGCGGTGACGAAACGTCGGTTGTACTGCATACGCTTGTGGGCTCTGCCACGTGGCTTCTTCTTCTTGTCCTGCTTCGCAACCTTAGGGGTCTGCCCCCTCACCTTCCCCGCACGCGCCAACGATCCGTGAACTTTACCTGCAATTTTCAAATTTTTGCAATGTTTTGTTTTCTTTTCTTCCCCCGCCGACAATCCATAATCAAACAGAAGACTAGTTTAAAAGCAGAACTCGAAGGGAAAAAATCTACCCATTGCTCGATTCGATTGTGGTGTAAATCAGAGAAAACGGCTTCGGCCTTCTCTTTCGCAGGAGTGAGGTGAGGTGAGGCAGACGACGACGAACAGCTGACGATTGCTAGGGCTGTACTGAGTTTATAGCTTTGGGTTTTGAAAAAATATTTCACGTTTTACTGTATTGGACATTTTACGATTCAATGAATTGGGCTTTGTTTCAATATAAATTAGAATTCGTTGTTTTATCAAAAATCACTTGGAGAGATAACAAGTACGTTACCAAAAATCATATTTTTATCAGAAATTTAACGGTGCTCTAGAACTACTTTTTGGCTTTCAAGTAATATTAAATAGAATAACTCATGGGTGTTGGGCTGTTAAAAAAAATGCAGAATATCCCTTGGCCCAATGTAGGGTCATCACAAAATTTAAAAAATCAAACAAATCTTTTAAAAAATCTGGTAAGAAAAATTCAACATATAATCAAATCAAAGCCTAAAGAATCGTTCAATATCAAGTATAAAATATGGTCTCGTTATCAGACGAAACCAATATCCCCTGAATTTCAATATCGTCTTGTATTAGTCAATCATAATGAATTTCGTTGAAGGCTATTACTACGAGTAAGCATTAAAAACAATATAGTTTGATAGAAATCACAAAATCTCATCTTGGTTGTTTTTAGTACATTTCGTCTTTATTGTTCTAATACAAAATATATTTTTTTGTGATGAAGGTTTCATATTGGGAAAGTCTACTACGATTGATAAATTTTTTAAAAGAAGAGGACAAACGACGATATCTACTACGATTGATAAATTGTTATCCCTAGTCATTGAATTTCAAACTACTACATTTCTCGTCTCGTGAAGAAATATTTTATATTTATATTTTGCGCAATCTGATCTTAGGTCGCGCAATATGCGACTGCCTCAAGATATGGGCCCACCTGTCTGACCCCTAAAACAGGAACGCAGAAGCGTCCGCTGTTTGCGTTGGTTCATCATCGTCGCCCAAGACGTCTCCTTCGGAGTGCCAAATTGAAACTGGACGGAGTAAGATCTTGGCTGTGAGATTACCTGACCGTATCTGCCAAGAACTGGCATATATAACTTGGCAGAGGAATTTTTCACTAATCTGGCGTACAAGAACACCACTTTCTTGTTCAAAATGACCCTCTCAAAGTAATATGCATAGGAATTCTCCGTGGCGTCAGTACCTAAGCTAATATTCCGACGAGAGCACGCTAGAGAGCGGCGTCTATCGGCGCTGGTTGCATGTTTAGTTGTGGTGCGGTGGACAAATGTGATGAGATGAGAGTCGAGAAGAGACTAAACCTAATTTGCGTCCCGTCAATTTATCCCTAATTGAAAATGTGATGAGAATGTGATCTTTACATTTCAAATAATGATGGCAAAGATTCTGTCAAGAATCGCCGCAAACCGGGGACACTTCTACGTCCCTGTTTCATGGGTCGGACATGTGATCACACATATTGAGGCCGCAGTTCGCAGACTCAACTTCTGATTGTCCGTGACGTACACGAATTTACCTTTACTCATGTTTTTTTCATGGCAAAGCGGCCAAGAAATTACTTTGCTGACTGTTGGAAGGAATTCTGTGACAAGAAACTGATGATAGCACGCGATGCCTTGGTCTTCATGAGGAAGACCTTCGGCGAATTCTTTGCCGGAGTAAGGCGGACGTGGGTTGGAGCAACAACGAGCCCCTGAAATAATTAGAAATTATTGCGGTTGGGTTTCAAATAATAGTCCCTACAAGAATATAGTGGCGGGGGAAATAACCGAGGTGGAATACAAGCCACGATTTCTTGGTAGAGTTGTATCCCCGTTCGTGGTGTCAGCGGAGAGGGTGGAAGCCTCCGAAAGAATGTCTTGGCGCCAGCGACGGAACTATAAGTTGTAACTTAGGGGGTCGAAAAATGTTTAAACAAAATAACGAAAGATTCGGTCCGTGGTAAGATCTTGAAGACATATTGTATACGTTTTACATAATATGTTTATTATATACCTGAAATTGCATATTGTAATTAATGAAGAAACAATAAATTTCGAAGTACTCATAAGAAACGTCTAGTTATTCGTATAATCGTTAAAATGATTTTTTATATAATTTTAGCATATTTGTTATATATTGTTATCAATGACAAAATGATACATTTTAACTTAGGAATCGAAGAATAAGTTTAAAAAACAATAATAAGCAACGTCTAGTCCATCATCTAATCTTCAAAATGTCTTATATACGTTTTGCATAGATGTTTATTACATATTGTAATCAATAATATGAGTTATAACTTTGTAAACAAAATAATAAAAACGACAAGCTCTTTGTATATCTCAATATGTCTTATATGGTTTTTCGTAACATATATAACATATACAAGAAGAAATAACATATTATAATAGTGACATAATCAGAAATTATAACTTGAAAGAGTCGAAAATGCTTTCAAAATGACGTTCTCATAAAAATGTTTATTTTATATATTGAAATAATTTTATAATGTAATGGAACATATTTTGGTTAAATAAAAATTGAATTCAAATTCTTTAACATAATTCGAAATGATAAAATGTAAATATATGTCTTTTTACTACTAATTTAAATTGCACTAACAGAGAGCTTAGATAGGATGATATCTTTTAACGAAGGAACTATTGTGGCTGTGAATAATTGGCCTTGGAGAAGGGTGCAGGTATATTTTAAAGTCTTTTTGATAATGTTTTTAATCAATCTATATTCACAATGTGCCTTATATGCAGGTTGATTGTGGCTCGAGTGTAACCTTTGGGAGATTCCATATCTCCCTTCAAGGGCACCGGATGGGCGCTCAAGATTCTCAATTTTTTGTTTCTACTTCTTTTTTCTTTATTTTTCTTTTTCTGTGGTTTTTTAGTTGAGAATGTACTTTAGGCCTTGATGAAATGATTTGACTACTTTTCCATTCATTTGTTAGAATTCATAATTGATCATATTTCTACCAATACGTAGAAGGAAACTGTTGGTAACACTGGCAATCACATTGTGATACTTGAGAGAAGGTAATAGCTAATCCTAATGTTAAAATCTACAAATGTTCGAAATCAGTGCCCATACTAGTAAGTACAAAGTGTTGAGCTATTACTACGAGTAAGCATTAAAAACAAACAATATAGTTTGATAGAAATCACAAAATCTCATCTTTGTTGTTTTTCGTACATTTCGTCTTTATTGTTCTAATACAAAATATTAAATTTTTTTATGATGATAGGTTTCATATATTTCATAGGATAGTCTACCACGATTGATAAATTTTTTCAAAAGAAGAAGACAAACGAAGATATCTACTACGATTGATAAATTGTTATCCCTAGTCATTGTATTTCAAACTACTATATTTCTCGTTTCGTGAAGAAATATTAATTGTATTATATTTATTTTTTGCGCAATCAGATCTTGAGTCGCGCAATATGCGGCTGCCTCAAGATATGAGCTCACCTGTCTGACCCGTGAAACAGGAACGCAGAAGCGTCCGCTGTTTGCGTTGGTTCTTAATAGAATCTTTGCCATCACTACATCTTCATCGTCGCCCAAGACGTCTCCTTCGGAGTGCCAAATTGAAACTGGACGGAGTAAGATCTTGGCTGTGAGATTACCTGACCGTATCTGCCAAGAACTGGCATATATAACTTGGCAGAGGAATTTTTCACTAATCTGGCGTACAAGAACACCACTTTCTTGTTCAAAATGACCCTCGCAAAGTAATATGCATAGGAATTCTCCGTGGCGTCAGTACCTAAGCTAATATTCCGACGAGAGCACGCTAGAGAGCGGCGTCTATCGGCGCTGGTTGCATGTTTAGTTGTGGTGCGGTGGGCAAATGTGATGAGATGAGAGAGGCGGGGGAAATAACCGAGGTGGAATACAAGCCACGATTTCTTGGTAGAGTTGTATCCCCTTTTGTGGTATCAGTGCAGAGAGTGGAAGCCTCCGAAAGGGTGTCTTGGCGCCAACGACGGAACTATAAGTTGTAACTTAGGGGGTCGAAAAATGTTTAAACAAAATAACGAAAGATTCGGTCCGTGGTAAGATCTTGAAGATATCTTGTATACGTTTTATATAATATGTTTATTTTATACTTGAAATTGCATATTGTAATTAATGAAGAAACAATAAATTTCGATCAAAGTACTCATAAGAAACGTCTAGTTATTCGTATAATCGTTAAACCGATTTTTTATATAATTTTAGCATATTAGTTACATATTGTTATCAATGACAAAATGATACATTTTAACTTAGGAATCAAAGAATAAGTTTAAAAAACAATAATAAGCAACGTCTAGTCCATCATCTAATCTTCAAAATGTCTTATATACGTTTTGCATAGATGTTTATTACATATTGTAATCAATAATATGAGTTATAACTTTGTAAACAAAATAATAAAAACTAATGGATTTATGTATGTATGCTGGGATTGATTGCGTAGCATCTAACAAAACATTGTTTAGTTTCACGTTGTCTAAAATATTGTCACACATTCTTCCTGGCATTGGTTAATTAGTAGGCCTTGGCTTCACTCCAATGCTCTTGCAAGAAAACACATAAAGTGGTCTCTGTTTCTAGTTTCATGTAGACATTGAAATGTTCTTTTTTGTTTTCCATTATGCATGCCTGCACATGTAATTGAAATGTCTTTTGTTTACATTTACATATACACATGTTCGTCGTTATACCTCCAAGCAATACATATTTTTCGTAAATTCTGAAAAATCTGGCAAAACATCGTATATATGCAGGGAGGATTCCTTTGATTTTACTCCAAGAACTTTGAAACTCTGACTCCTTCGTCTGTAAACGACATTCACAAGAGAGGTGGAACTGTGCTCGGAACTTCTCGAGGCGGTTACGACACCAAGAAAATCATCGATGGTATTCAAGATCGTGGAATTAACCAGGTTTTTGTCTATTTAATCAATTCGTCGAGTTTCGATTCTTCATTATTACCAACATGTGGCAGAAAAATCTGCATATTAGTACTCTGTTCGACGTGTTTGTTCCTTCTTTTAGGTCTACATAATAGGAGGAGATGGTACTCAGAAAGGAACAGAAACTATCTTTGAGGTATAACATCGTCCATAAAACCAATATGCTGTTTGTATACATACATACAAAAATGATTCTGCAATAAAAATCTCTCGTCCCATAAACACAGGAAATAAGAATAAGAGGTCTGAAAGTCGCAGTTATCGGAATCCCAATGATTTTAGCGACATTCCTGTACTATTCTTACCACCGTGCTTGCCCTTCGATATCTCTCAAAGTTATTGCGAATATCAAACTCAAAGCGGTCATCTTAACGAATATAGGTAACGGACAAATCGTTTGGCTTCGACTCTGCTGTTGAGGAAGCTGAGCGTGCTATAAACGCAGCCCACGTCGAAGCCACGAGCCACGAAAATGGCATTGGTTTCGTCAAGCTAATGGGAAGGTACAGTGGTTATAATATATGTATATATGTATATATATATATATACGTATTCCCAGTTATTCTCCTTTATTTCAAGAAAACTTTATTACAGAAGCACATGGATGTTATTACGTAGGATTTATTGCCATGCACGCGACGCTAGCCAGTCGAGATGTGGACTGCTGCCTCATACCCGAGTCGCCTTTCTTTCTAGAAGGGCCCGGCGGGCTTTTCGAGTACATCGAGAAAAGGCTCAAAGAAAACGGACATATGGTGATTGTAATAGTTGAAGGCGCCGGGCAAGAACTGCTCGACGAGCCTCTGCACAAAGATGACGCTTCGGGAAATAAGCTCCTCGTGGACGTCGGGCTTTGGATTTCGCAGGAGATTAAGGATTACTTCTCCAAGAAAAGGAAGATGACGATCGAACTCAAATACATCGCGTTATTTTTCATCAAAACGCGTCAAGGCGTCTTTTATTTAGCGTTAATTTTTTTTTCTATTTAGCGACGGTTATCCCGTCGCAAATCCGTCGCTGCCATTTCAATCTTAATCAGACCTTTTTATAGTTTGACACGTACATCTTCGACGCATATGATGAATCATTAAATGCCTTGTGTAGTGCCCTGTTTTCCTTGTCATATGTACAGACGATTTTTTATTTTTGATTCCTTTTTCTTCAAACTTCACCTAATAATTAAAGTGCCATTATTTTGAGTAGTTTATATGATAAAAATACATAACTATATCCAATTTGTTCCTTATTTCATGACGATCATAATGACATGCGTATCATATATTTTTTATATCAATATAGGTTGATAATTATAAGGATCATTTTAATCAATTATTTGTACCTTATTTCTATTTCATTGAATTTTTAGAAAAATATTGATTATTTAGTTCCATAACTACAATAATGACCTAAAAAGTGACCATATTTATATTTATTATATATTATATCTAATTTATTGTATTATATCTAGCTTATCCGAAATACTCACGCAATGCGCTACGCTATTTACGCTACGCGCTACCGACACTGAAACGTGACACACTACGCTTTGCGCTTTTTAAAACATTGGTTAGAACAGAGCAGTTCTGGTCTTTTTATTTGCCTACGACGTATGTATACATTCTTGGCTCTTATTGTTTCTTTCTTACACAGATCCTACGTATATGATACGTGCTATACGTAGCAATGCGTCTGATAACGTTTACTGTACGCTCCTCGCCCAAAGTGCGGTCCACGGGGCGATGGCGGGCTATACGGGCCTACCGGTGGGGCCCGTCAACGGAAGAGAAGCATACATTCCGTTTCACGTGAGTTTGTCTTCGTCGTGTGACTTATGTCTTATGGTGTCGATTTTTATGCGTCTCTTTTGCAGAGAATAAACGAGCGTCGTAATAGGGTCATGATCACAGATAGGATGTGGGCCCGACTTCTGTCCTCGACGAATCAGCCGAGTTTCTTGAGGTGTTAAAAATATTAGCAAAGAGGAAGGGACAACAAGGAATAAATTAGTGTAATAGTGTGCTATGAGGAGGGCTTCATAGCAAGTGTGTTCAATAACAGATGATGAACGATCACTTTTGTAATAACGAACTACTTGCGACAAGCGCATTGCCTTGGCTATGGAATAAAAATCTGATAATGCTCCTTAGCATAGATTTATTTGTGTTGTGGAAACGATAGAATATCACGTTTGATTGATTCTTTTTCTACTATCTTTTCTTGGAAGCATTTACTACGAGCCTGTCTATTCCTTGGCACCACAGACAAGACTAGTTGTGTCTTGATTTCACAAGTCCACTTGGCAAAAAAATGGAAGCAATGACATTCAACTAGTTGTGTCTTGATTTCACAGTCAATGTTACTTTGAATTTTCGGTTGAAACTTACAACATTAGAACGTGTGGTCGTTCTCATGTTAAATGTTGATACTTTTCATCCCAAATCCATTCTTCCACCCAACTAATAAAGTAACATAGATTACCATTAATTCTCAGAAAGGAACAAATCAACATAAGAAGCTAGCGAGTTTCCTCACAAACAGCAACAGCAAAGACATGGAAATCAAGAATCAATGAATCATGTACGTAAGGGCCAAAGCTAGCAGCATGAGCAAGTATGCTATTCCTTGGTCGATTGCCACGCCTGCCCACAAATAAAAAATGAAACTTTTTTGAGTTTCTGAGAAGATAAGAGTCTAAAGAATACAAAGTACCATCGCTTAAAGGATGAGGGGCAGGCCCTGAGGCTTGAGCATTGACTGAAGGCACAACCACCAAAGCCATTATCACCGCAGCTACGGTCGTCATCTCAAAGTACAACCTCTCCATTGATTGAGAGAGAGAGAGAGAGAGAGAGAGAGAGAGAGAGAGTCTTGAAATGAAAGACTTGGGGAATGAATATTTGGGACTCGATGCTGCTAGAAAAGGGGTCTTTTAAAAAAATGTCTTGGCTCAGTCAATGTTAAAAAAAAAAGCATGTTGACGTTTTCTTTTTATGGCCTTTATTTTAATTAACAGTTAACCATCCTTTAAACCCTCGTTAATTAACTAGAAATAAAAGAAAAAAAAAATAAATTTACATACACAATCTGTATATATATAAAAGAAACAAAACTCCATTTAAATGCACAGCAGCACGTAATAATTATTATACCAACACAGATCCATCCATCCTTTTTTCTTCATCGTTTCTATAGAAAAACACAGCCGAATTTACGTCACTAAGTCGAACTCGAAGCCTGCGAAACAAGTCTGGAAGAAAATACCCAGCTCTAACTCTTTACAGTAAGTTTTTTCATTTCGAATTAGGAATTTTAACCCTCAAAATTACGTGATTGTGTCTCAAGAGATGATGTTTGGCCACGAGAGTTTTGAATTTCCAGTCGGAAAGACGAAAGTCGTGGTCATGCTTTATGGAACCCGCACATATATCCACAAGGGCCCCATGCATTAGATCTGGGGCCCCACGCATGTTTACACGGTCCCCGCACGCTGGTCGGGCCGCGCGCACTGGAGCACGGGTCCGCTCGCGCTACAGCATGGGACCCGCGCATCGGTTCAAGGGCCCCAGGCGCTGGTGCTGGGGTCCCGCGCATCGGTGCAGGGGGCGTGCGTACTGGAGCACGGGTCCGTGCGCGCTAGAGCACGGGACCCAGGCATCAGTTCAAGGGTCCCAGGCGCTGGTGCTGGGGTCCCGCGTATCAGTGCATGGGCCGCCCTAGGGCATGGGTCTCGCGCACTAAGTCATGGGTCTCGCGCTCTAGAGCTTGGGTCCCAGGCGCTGGTTGATCGCGTGCGTGTATGTTTAAATAAATATTTGTGCGAGTACGTCAAGTAATAATTAAAACGAATATATTATAACTAGAATCACGCGCGATAGGCAGTGTACCTATCGTTTGTAATATAGCTATAGTGAATATCCGAGTATCGAACACGAGGAATAAATTGATTACTAGTATTGACCTATCGATTCGATATTTAACCTAAATAAAATAACAAGATTTGTTTATACTATGAACTAATTTAACAAAGCAACTTAAAGTATTGGAAGACTAAGGAACACAACTAGAAGTAATAAAAGTGACTTGAGGTGACAAATATGTGTTCGGGATTCGAATCCCGCTAAGTGCTGTCGGCTAAAGCTACGGAATATCGCTCCGACGTGAAAATCGACTAAATCGCAGTAATTTCCTACCCACTCACGTATTTGCTGTCGCCCTAAACGTTCGTGGGAATCTAAGTTCAGCGATTACTAGATTGCGAGGATCGAGTATTTACTGTCGCCCTATACTCGAATCCTAACGTCTATAAACGGCCTGATCGTTATTTAGCTGTCGCCCTAAACGATACACCACGCATTCATATCAACACATAGACATATTGATACGAAGAAACAATATCATAGAACGATAAATTGTCGAATACACGTGTTCACGATTATCCTACGCCTTAACTACGACATAACCCAACGTTCATCTATTCCCAAACACACAAGAGGATTAGCTACTCATATTAAACGTCACAACAACGAGATTTAAATGTAACGAGGATAGAGAACTCATAAAAACTTCCCTAAGAAGTGAATATGGCGTTTTCGAGGTGGAGCTCTCGTTCCTCTATCGTGTGAGCGTAGCTTCGTCGTCGGATCGTCCCTTGAGCTTCTCCGAATCACGGGACTGTTTCTAGTGTTCTTCCTTCTCCTCTTTGCTCTAAATTTTTCGTCCCTATCAAGTTGTTTTTGAGTTCTAAGGAGGGTTCCCCTTTTATCCTTCGAAAATGGGCCAAAACCTTGAAATTTGGCACGTTCACGGCTTCATAATGGGCCTTCACGGCCGTGACGGCGGCTAAAAACCCTATTTCTTGACTTTCTGGCACAAGTCACGGCCTCTTGCATGAGGTGTCACGGCCGTGACGCATGAGGTTTTCTCAAACTCCGCTTTCTGTCCATGTTCACGGCCTCGTGCATAATCGTTCACGGCCGTGACGTTAAGTCCTTGAGCTACTGCCGTGATTCACGGCTCCTTGCTTGAAGCTTCACGGCCGTGAATGTGTACATGTTCCAGATCTTCATATACTGCCCAAGTTCACGGCCAATCGCATGATGTATCACGGCCGTGAAGGTCACTTACTTTACTCTCTGCCGCTTTTCACGGCTCGTTGCAAAGGTGTTCACGGCCGTGAATGTGAACATTGTCGATATCCCACTTTTCTGCCGAGATTCACGGCCTATTGAGGTAAAGCTCACGGCCGTGACTCCTTGTCCTCGTGTATGCTGCCTATGTTCACGGCTCCTTCGAGATGAGCCACGGCCGTGACTGTTGCCTGACATCTTCATACTTGGCCAATTTCGCGTCGTTTCCGCCTCGTTTTCGTTCCTTTTCGCTCGATAATCATTCGAAGGTCCTACAATATTTAAATGGGTGTAAATAGAGCCAATAAATGCATAGAATGATCAAAACTTTCCTATTATAACCCAAATAAACATAACAATAAACGTATTAAAATACGTTTATCAAACCTCCCCACACTTAAGCTTTTGCTTGTCCTCAAGCAAAATAAAAGCAAGAAAAGGTTATCAAGATAACGGCACGACCATTCACAATTCACCAACGCAGATGGAAAACACAAATAGGAATTAAGCAAGCAATTATAGACACTGCAACAATAATCAGCACTAATCGACACGAATTTCATTAGCACTACTAATCGAGATCCACACCTCACAGGGATTCACTCAAATCACTCAGTGTATAGGCTAATAAATCTGTGAATCGCTCAATTCATGCAATAATCTAGTCTCTACCATATGCTTGCTAGTCAATCGCACGTCTACAACTTAAAGCAGTTAGCATGAATCAGAAGGTCTTTTCGGGTTAAATGGGTTCAGATAGTAATGAGGTGGTAGTGGGATCACATATGAGTAGCAGTCGTGTCGGTCTTCATGTCATTGTCTAAAGCGCGCCAGGATCAACCCTTTTGATTTCGCCGTCTTCATATTCTCTTATTTCTGCTGCGTTCCACTAAGCCTTTCTTCTTCCAAGTCTCGAAATGATGGAATGATGTGGAATTCACGAGACCGGAAGATTATCAAAGGAAAGGTTCTTTTTTTTTTTTTTTTCACAATAGCTTATCCTCGTTCCACTTCGCTTTTTTTTTTTTCTTTTTTTTTTCACATTGAGGCGTTCTCCACTGCTTTCGGCGTTGTCTCGGAGTTGTCGGGTCATCCGACTCGCTTTTCGACTTTGACATTCAACCTTCACTTCCTGCTTAACTCGGGTTCAGATGATCTCTGGAGGCTAATTTAGGTTAGTGGCTTATGATATACGAAGTGTAAGAAATAAATAGGCTTAGGCTCAAAGTGGCTAACTACGGTGATCAGTCGTGGTTGGAAACTTTGGCCCTGGACTTATTTCCTAATGCCTTCGTCATATTCATACAAAACATACTATAAGCAATTTCAATGCGTATCAAACAAGCAAGTTCTAGAGAGACGTAAATTATGCATTACTCACACAACCAAGAAAAATGAGCAAAAGCTCGTCAGCTCAAACTCTCACAACGGAACATGGGTTATGTGTGTGAATCTCTCAAAGCAACACTATATCTATTCATGCTGAAAAGATTAAATCACTGATGCATGTCTTTCATTGCTCACTAGACTCCCTAATATGCAATCCACATTGAGATGAACGCAAACAATCATGCCATATTTTCATAGATTTAATAGCCACGGCACCTAAAAAAAAAATTTCACGTAACTTTTCAACAAAATTCCCAACACAATTCCCCCTCCCCACACTTAAGATTCACGTTGTCCTCAACGTGTAAAATAAATAACAGGAAGGTAAAAGAAGTTGAAAAGAACGTGACTCCCCTGAAAAATTGGCGTGGCCCTGCCTCCATCATTTGATATAGTTTGAACATGGTTGCTTCACTGATTGTGAATATTTTGGGTTGTAGTGGCGTAAATTGTGACACGTTTCCTGAAAACACTGAAAAGAAAATTAAACGTACGATGGAAATAAGAAGTAAACAGCAAAACGAGTCATAATCATCAAAAGTGTCTGGATGACTAGACCAAACAGACAGTGTTTTACAAAAGAAAAATCCCAACTGCAGTTGGAACTAAGGTGGTGGTGGTGAGGGCGGCCGAGGGCGAAGGAATGCCAGTGATTCCTGTGATCGTCTGACCGCATCTTCCATGGCTTTAACAGCCAGCTCATATCGCTCTTGCTCCTCGCGATAGCGTCTGTGGGCTTCCTCGTTTCGACGCTCGTACTCGTCCTGACGGCGTCGTGTCTCCTCGTCACGCTGTATGGCCTCCTGATGGTAGCGGAGCATGTCCTCGCGCAGTGTGTGAAGGTCTGCGGCTGACGCGTAAGGAGCGACCCCTGATGATTCCCCCTCGTGGTAGCCGGAGGAATGGGAAGTGCCGGCAGTGTCTGGGTGAATGGGGAATGGCCCCGCACCCTCAATTTCCAGTGGCTCAGGGAATGCAGCACCGAGGTCCGTCTGCCCACGGTAAACTGCGTGCCAAACATAGACCTTGTTCGAACGGGACCAATTCGGCGCTTTGATCAGCATCTTCATCTTGAGCATCATGTCCTCATTCACCAGGTTTCGCCCACCCACAATCGTCATCTCTGGTGGATTCGCTGGCCACAAGTTCATCCCCTTGATAACCTTCGTAATAAACGGCCCCACTGCGATCTTCCCGTGACTACGAACATCAGCCTGTGCACTGAAGGCGTGTGCCATGCCCAATCCTAAGTGCACCGGTTGACCATGCTGCATCCTGACCAAGTAGTACAGATCGCGAAGTCCAATCGCGCTGTGCGAGTCGCCCCTTGGTGTGAGCGAGGTCGAAAGCAACCGGTGGATGTAACGTAAACCAGGGCTCCTGAGCGAAGACGCTTTCGAGGTCTTCACACTAAAGGCAGGTTCGCCGGGTCGCACGAGTTCCTCCCAATAGGTCTGGCGCTGCGGCGGATAGCTAAGGTACTCCTTGTAATATGCATCTGGGTATTGGCCCTGTTCTCCAAAGTCTGGTACATTCAATCCAAGCGCCGTGCAAATATCGTCTTCATCGACGGTATGCTCTGTATTAAACGCCCTGAATGTGATTTTGTCACGCCCGTGCTCGTTGAAATTGTAGGTGGATAAGAACTCCAAGGTTAGCTCCTTATAGGCCGGCTCGTCAATGTGGAAGAAGTCGAGCCATCCGCTGAGGGACGCGTAGCCGGCCACTTGCTGGTCGATGTGATATTTTTCCAGCGTGTCGTGGTCAATCTGATCAGTCAGAATGAATTCCGTGCTCTTTAGCCGGTTGTAACGGGCCTGGTGTGTCTCATCGTCAAACTGCCCCATAGCCTCTAGCAGTGTCGTCGTGCGTTGGCCTCGACGTGGACGACTCGTTGATGGTGAATCGTTAGCACGTCCTGCAGCGGTTCTGCTTTTACCCATGGTACCTAGAAGTCCAAATGTTAGTTGGCGAGAAAATGATAATCAACACAGCTCGACCCGACCAACGTCGCGACAAAAATTCACAATTCGTAAAACAAGAGCATTTACAATTTCAAAGCGGCATTTTGTCGAACACATACAAGACAATCTAAAATACTCCTTCTAATTGCAATGATCAATCAATCAAGCACATTCCTCAACATTAGACGATTATCCAACGCAAAATGATCCATGAAAAGCAACCAATTTGGGCAAAATTTTCCAAATTCCCAAAATATCGTCATTAGGGTTTATCGTTCCCAAGTCGAAATTGACCGACGAAATCATGAAATTAAGCACACCCATTTCATTCAAAACATATATCTAACCATAAGGAGCAATACAAACACCAAACTTGACCCAAATTGTAAAAGCCCCAATTTCGGAAATTGGGGTTCATCGCCCAAAATCGAAATTAACACATGAAAACTGCAATTCCGTCAACCCCAACATGTTTATAGCATAAATCTAGTAATGAGAGAGCAATGTAAACATGAAAAAATCGACCTCAATCTCGAAGCTCGCCTTTAAACCGAAAGGTAGGGTGGTGATAGTCCATACCTTTTGATTTTACCGAATTAAGAGTGGGAATCGGTGTTGTTCGTTGAGGTTCCCGGAATTAGTCCGACGGTAGGCGGTTATACGGCGGCGACGTGGTCTTTTGGGGAGATTAGACGAGATTTTATGAATTTAGTGTGGGTTGAATGGTGAAATAGACGAAAAAATACGTTGATATAGGTTGAAATCGGACTATTCACGGCCGTGACTGCTTTTTCCACAAGCCGTGAAGTGGAGCAGAGAGCTCCTTTCGACAAATTCACGGCCGTGACAATTAAGTCTAGGGCCGTGAAGTCGGGCAGTGAGTCAAGCCCGCAGGAATCACGGCCGTGACTCACGAGACACGGGCCGTGACAACCCCCTTTTTTTTTATTTCTTTATTTATTATTATTATTATTTTATTATTTAATTATATTATTGTTTTTTTTTTATTTTTATGTATTTATTATTATATTATTTATTTTTATTCAAGTCACGGCCGTGAATGTCTATACACAAGCCGTGACAGCAGGCAGTGTATGAGTAATGCAAGGTTCACGGCCGCGACTCAGTAGGTGACAGGCCGTGAAGGTAGGCAGTGTGAGACGTGAAATGATGCTCAACGATTCACGGCCGTGAGTGTCTAAGCAAATGGCCGTGAATGTAGGCAGTGGCATTGGTTGGCATAGTCGCGGCCGTGACTGGCGAACCATTGGCCGTGACTTGTTATTTTTTTTTTTTTATTTTTTTATTTATTTTTTTTATTTTTTTATTTTTTTATTTTTATTTTTATATATATATTTTTTTTATTTTTTTTTATTTTTATTTTTTTTATTATTATTATTATTATTGTTGAACATATATTTTAACTATGATTGACACGCAATCAACGAATTTTTCGAGAACGATTGGCGCAAGGAAAAATCTGATAATCGACAAAACAAATATCACTTTCTCGCGCGGCGTCAGATCATCCAAGTCAAAAATCCGTCTGTATCATTTATGGGATTTGCTGATATGACAATGATATTTTTGTGTCGTTCATGCCTATAAATAGACAGTGGTGGAACAACACAATAGCATCATCTACCATAAACCCACGTCTTCAACAATCTTAGTTTCAGTATTTTGGTTAGCTAGCCACGATGTTTTGGGGACAGCAGCAAGACCGTGAGAATGAGAGTGAAGAATACGTGAGGTTTCGACGCAACTTAGACATGCTGTCACTCTACTTCGCTCTTCTTGTGGGTTTGTTCGCAGTTTTACTCGCTTTCGTGTGTTGGGTTCTCACAAGGTGCACTTGTGAGTAACCCGCCCTTATGAAGCAAAATAAACTATTGTTCTGTCTTTTGTTCGCAGTTTTAATTTGCTTTTGTCTTGGTCTTTCACACGTTGTAATGGTGTTGTAACCATCATTGTAGTAAAACTATGTTCCTATCTCATCTTTTGATCCTGCATTGTACCCATCTTCGATGTTTGTAATAAACTTATTATTAATTAACTATTACTTTTATTATTATTATTTGTTGTTATTAGTGTTTTATTTAATTTGATATATATATAGTTTTAGATTTTTTTTTTATTTTTTTATTTATTTTTTTTTTTAAATATATATATATATACCTAAAACATAAAATAGAAATACCTGGGTTGCCTCCCAAGGAGCGCTTCTTTTAACGTCTCAGCCTGACGTCTTTCCTAGGCTCTTATGCTAGCTTGAAATCGCGGTATAATACCTCCTTATCGCTCAAATCTTCCTCGCCTCCATGATAGTGCTTCAATCGATGCCCGTTCACCTTGAAAGTACCCTGTCCCATACCTGAAATCTCAACAGTACCATATGAGAAAACACGAGTAACAGTGAACGGTCCTGACCACCGTGACCTAAGCTTACCAGGAAAAAGCCTAAGTCGAGAATTAAAGAGGAGGACTTGGTCCCCTTCTTGAAATCACTCGTCAAGCTCATTAATTTGGAGCTGCCGCTTTTCACCGGCTTTCCCCAAATCCATATCCAATGACTTAATTGCCCAATAGGCTTTATGTTCGATTTCTACGGGGAGGTGGCATGCCTTCCCATAAACCAATCTATACGGTGTAGTACCTATTGGTGTCTTATACGCGGTCCTATACGCCCAAAGTGCGTCATTAAGCTTATTAGCCCACTCCTTACGGTTCCCAGCTATAGTTTTTTCAAGAATACGTTTTAACTCGCGGTTCACGACTTCTACCTGACCGCTAGCCTGAGGGTGATAAGGGGTGGACAGACTGTGTTTAACACCATATCGATCTAAGGTACGTGCAAATTGGGTGTTACAGAAATGGGTGCCTCTATCGCTAATGATGCATCTAGGTGCCCCAAATCGTGAAAATAATGCTCGTAAAAATCGCACAACAACCCTAGCATCGTTCGTGGGTAAAGCTTGCGCCTCGGCCCACTTAGACACATAGTCTACAGCAACCAGAATGTACTTATTATTATACGAACTAGGAAACGGGCCCATGAAATCTATACCCCAAACATCGAAAATCTCAGAAACTAGAATAAAATTTTGAGGCATTTCATCACGTTTTGAGATATTACCTGTGCGCTGACATTGATCACAAATGTCAACATACCGTTGGGCGTCTTTGAAAATCGTTGGCCAATAAAACCCGCTTTCCAGCACCTTCTGAGCTGTTCGATTGGCTGCATAATGCCCTCCAGTAGGTCCGCTATGGCAATACCCTAGAATCTTCGTCGTCTCAGGGGGAGCAACACATCGTCGTATCATCTGGTCTGCACATCGCCTGAACAGATATGGATCTTCCCAAAAGTAATACTTCAAGTCAGAAAAGAATTTCTTCTTTTGCTGACTTGTGTATCCCTTTGGTAGAACCCTCACAACAAGATAGTTAGCGTAATCTGCAAACCAGGGAGTGTCGTCACTTACCACCTGTATCGCGTAAAGATGCTCGTCTGGGAACCTATCTTGTATCGGCCTTCCGTCCTTGTGGTATATTTCGGACTCCTCCAGTCGGGAGAGGTGATCCGCCGCTAGGTTCTCCGCACCTTTCTTATCCCGAATCTCAATATCGAACTCTTGCAGTAGTAGGATCCATCTGATTAGCCGTGGCTTGGCGTCGGGCTTTGCTAACAGGTACTTAAGAGCAGAATTGTCAGTAAAAACAATAACTTTGGATAAGATAAGATATGACCTGAACTTGTCGAAAGCAAACACGACGGCCAACAGCTCCTTTTCGGTGGTCGTGTAATTAGCTTGGGCTGCGTCTAGCGTCTTACTCGCGTAGTATATCGGCCTGAAATGGTTGTCCTTACGCTGCCCTAGCACGGCCCCAACTGCATAGTCACTAGCATCGCACATTAGTTCAAAGGGCAGCCCCCAGTCAGGGGCGACCATAATAGGTACTGCGATAAGTCGTTCCTTAAGTAAATTAAAGGCATGCAAACATTCATCGTTAAAATCAAACGGAGCATCTTTCTCAAGTAATCTAGACATGGGTCGAGCAATTTTAGAAAAATCCTTAATGAACCTACGATAAAAGCCAGCATGTCCTAGAAAACTCCTAATTGATCTCACGTTCGAGGGGACAGGTAATTTTTCTATTGTCTCTAATTTAGCTCGGTCCACTTCGATTCCTTTAGAGGAAATCTTATGGCCCAGAACTATACCCTCTCGAACCATGAAATGACACTTCTCCCAATTAAGTGCCAAGTTCGTTTCTTCGCAGCGTGCGAGTACAAGCTTCAGATTAGCAAGGCATACATCAAACGACGACCCAAATACCGAAAAATCATCCATAAACACCTCCATTACCTCACCTACCAACTCGTCGAATATTGCCATCATACATCGCTGGAAGGTGGCCGGAGCGTTGCATAGACCGAATGGCATCCTTCGATACGCAAACGTACCGAAGGGACAAGTGAATGTGGTCTTCTCCTGGTCCTCAGGTGCAATGGGAATCTGCAGATATCCTGAAAGACCATCAAGAAAGCAATAAAATGAATGACCAGATAATTTTTCTAGCATTTGATCAATAAATGGTAAGGGGAAATGGTCCTTTCTCGTGGCGTCGTTTAATTTTCTGTAGTCGATGCACACACGCCACCCAGTAACGGTCCTTGTTGGAATCAATTCATTCTTATCGTTAGTGACGACCGTCATTCCTCCCTTCTTCGGGACCACTTGGACCGGACTTACCCAAGCGCTATCTGAGATAGGGTAGATCATCCCCGCGTCTAATAGCTTGATAACCTCTTTCTTCACGACATCTTTCATATTCGGATTGAGTCGCCTTTGACGTTGGGCGACTGGCTTAAACTCGTCCTCCATCAGGATCTTATGCGTACAGTAGCTCGGACTGATCCCTCTGATGTCGGATAACTTCCACGCCAATGCCTTCTTGTGTGCTCTCAACACTTCCAAAAGCTGGCCCTTCTGTCCGTCGTCGAGACTCGATGAAATGATGACTGGTAGCCCTCCATTATTTCCGAGAAACGCATACTCGAGGTGGTCAGGTAACTGCTTCAACTCTAGGACGGGTGGCTCCTCGACCGAGTTCTTTTCCTTGTCTTCTTCGCTACTCTCGTCGATAGCTATGATGGGCTCGTCGACTTCCTCCCCACACTCGTCAATTGCCAAAATTTGCTGTGTATCCTGCTCGTAGGGGAACTGTGATAGACCTTGTACAGAAAAGAAAAAATCATGCTCAATAGCGTCTAAGTAGTAGCACTTATCATCATGCTCATTAGTCTTCTTCATCGACTCAGCCATATTGAACGTAACTTTTTCACCGTCTACCGTCAAAGTTAACGTCCCATTTCTAACATCTATCATAGTTTCACCGGTAGCTAAAAATGGTCTACCTAGAATCAATGGAACGTTCTCATCCTCCTCCATATCTAAGATAACAAAGTCGGCGGGAATCACAAATTTACCTACCTTTACTAGGACATCCTCAATAACACCCCTAGGGTATTTTAACGAACGATCAGCTAATTGAAGACTCATCCTAGTGGGTCGTGGTTCACCTAGTCCTAAGCGCTTAAACATGGAATACGGCATTAAATTTATGCTAGCTCCTAGATCAGCTAAAGCGCGTTCAACAACTAAGTCTCCTATAAGACAGGGAATCGTAAAACTCCCTGGGTCTTTGAGCTTCTTCGGCATCTTGTTTTGAAGTATCGCCGAGCATTCCCCTCGTAAGCACACCGTGGAAACATGTTCGAGTTTCCTCCTGTTCGTCAATAGGTCCTTCAAAAACTTGGCGAAGCTGGGCATCTGCGTAATGGCTTCAACAAAAGGTAGGTTAATATGCAATTCCTTACACATACCCATAAATTTACCAAATTGTGCCTCGTCTTTGTCCTTCTTCAGTCGAGCCGGGTAAGGAATCTTCGGCTGGTATGGCTTCACCGGCGGCCGCTCGATCTCCTTCGCCTTTTCTTTCTCAGGCTCGACCTTTTCCTTCTCAGCTTCGGCCTTTTCGATATCATCGCCTCTGATCTCCTCCACTTCGGGCTCATCGTGGCTCTCGAAGTTGGCGTTCTCCTTGGTCTTCTTCTTGGCGGGCACTTCTTGCAGTTCTCGTCCATTCCTCAGAGTCACCGCCTTGCAGTACTCCTTTGGATTCGGTTCGGTGTAGCTTGGGAGTGAGCCCTGAGGACGCCCCGCCAATTGCTTCGCCATCTGCCCCACCTGTTGCTCCAACTTCTTGAGTGAGGCGTCCGTGTTCTGGGCACGCACGTCGTTCGCCTCCATGTACTCCTCCATCTTCGTCATTCGGCTCTCATGGGCTGCGGTGGTTTGGCTGAAATTGGTGAGGAGTGTCTTCATCATATCCTTCATTTCCCTCATATCCTCAGATCCTCCGGCGGGTGCATTCTGATATTGACGTGGCGCCCCGTTTTGGAAACCGGATGGTCTAGGCTGAAATCCTGGCGGTCCTTGCCCCTGGTGGTTTTGATTCCCATACGCCAAGTTTGGATGTGCTCGAGGCTGGAAGTTTCGCTGGCCACCTTGGTAATTGCCCATATAGTCCACGTGCTCCAGCGGCTGCCCAAGTTGGCATTCTGAGGTCTCGTGGGCTGCTCCACAAACCCCGCACAAGGGTATGTATGGCGTATGCTGCGTCGGTGATGTGGTGGTCACCACGGCGTTCACGGGCTGTGTCTGCCCGGATTTCGGTAGGAGTGCGCCAATGACTGTCTGCAACTGAGAGTTTGTTGCAGCAATTTGTTGTTGGAGCGCTTCGAATTTGGCATTCGTGGCCGTCTCCTCGCTAACTCCGAACACGCCTGGCGTCTTGATCCTCGTGTTACCCCTCATGAAGCTGTTTCTTGAGTAATCCTCGATCAGGTTCCAAGCCTCGGTCGCATTGAGCTTCACGAGCCCTCCTCCTGCGGCTCCGTCTAACATGTGGACAGTCTGATCGTTGAGACACTCGTGACGGTTTATCTGGGCTGCCTTCGACATCCCGTGCTGCGGGCACCTCTTCAGTAGCGCCTTGTATCGCTCCCACACCTCGTAAAGATTCTCCGAATCCTTCTGATGAAAAAGAGATATTTCCGTCTTCAGTCGCAATACCTTTGACAGTGGGAAGTAATGGCCGATGAATGCTGCTCTCAGTTCTTCCCAAGTAGTGATTGATCTGGGCGGTAGCATCTCCAACCAGTCCTTTGCCCTGTACTTGAGTGAAAATGGAAACAACATTAGCTTAATCGCGTCACTCGGGACCCCATTGATCTTGATGGTGTCTGTTACTGTCAGGAATGCCTTCAGGTGAGAGTACGGATCATCATCAGGGTTCCCCTCAAATTGAGCCGTCTGAAATATCATCTGAAGCCAAGCATGCTTCAGCTCGAAATTATTATTCTCAATCGGTGGAATAACGATTGCCGATTCAGTTCCGCCGAGGGAGGCGCTCTTGAGTAGGTCCTGTAGGGATTGTTCCTCTTCTTGGTCCTGGTGGACCGGTACTCTGCGTTCAGCCATATCGATTTCTGTCTCTCGATTGTCTTTGGACGTCTCTGTTCGAGAATTGTCTGCCGACTCCTGAGAGTTGTCCTCCGAGTAGCTAACCAGTGCTTCCTGATAATTACTAGCCGTACCTTCTGAATTGTATCTGAGCTGCCTTCGTAACTTTCGCTCGAAATCTGGATCTTCCTCAACAATGGGACCTGAAGGGTGGCTTCGGGTCATCCACTATCAAACAGTACCTTCAATGAGCGAAACTGAAAATTAGCGAAGATCTAGATAAATATGTTGAAAAGGTAACGGACTAATAATGTAGGAAACAAATAACGCAATTAACGAAAAATTGAGAAAATGTAAAATAAAATGGCTAAATTACCGAACTAGGGTGTTCCTAATATCAATCTATTCCCCGGCAACGGCGCCAAAAACTTGATCGCGTGCGTGTATGTTTAAATAAATATTTGTGCGAGTACGTCAAGTAATAATTAAAACGAATATATTATAACTAGAATCACGCGCGATAGGCAGTGTACCTATCGTTTGTAATATAGCTATAGTGAATATCCGAGTATCGAACACGAGGAATAAATTGATTACTAGTATTGACCTATCGATTCGATATTTAACCTAAATAAAATAACAAGATTTGTTTATACTATGAACTAATTTAACAAAGCAACTTAAAGTATTGGAAGACTAAGGAACACAACTAGAAGTAATAAAAGTGACTTGAGGTGACAAATATGTGTTCGGGATTCGAATCCCGCTAAGTGCTGTCGGCTAAAGCTACGGAATATCGCTCCGACGTGAAAATGGACTAAATCGCAGTAATTTCCTACCCACTCACGTATTTGCTGTCGCCCTAAACGTTCGTGGGAATCTAAGTTCAGCGATTACTAGATTGCGAGGATCGAGTATTTGCTGTCGCCCTATACTCGAATCCTAACGTCTATAAACGGCCTGATCGTTATTTAGCTGTCGCCCTAAACGATACACCACGCATTCATATCAACACATAGACATATTGATACGAAGAAACAATATCATAGAACGATAAATTGTCGAATACACGTGTTCACGATTATCCTACGCCTTAACTACGACATAACCCAACGTTCATCTATTCCCAAACACACAAGAGGATTAGCTACTCATATTAAACGTCACAACAACGAGATTTAAAGGTAACGAGGATAGAGAACTCATAAAAACTTCCCTAAGAAGTGAATATGGCGTTTTCGAGGTGGAGCTCTCGTTCCTCGATCGTGTGAGCGTAGCTTCGTCGTCGGATCGTCCCTTGAGCTTCTCCGAATCACGGGACTGTTTCTAGTGTTCTTCCTTCTCCTCTTTGCTCTAAATTTTTCGTCCCTATCAAGTTGTTTTTGAGTTCTAAGGAGGGTTCCCCTTTTATCCTTCGAAAATGGGCCAAAACCTTGAAATTTGGCACGTTCACGGCTTCATAATGGGCCTTCACGGCCGTGACGGCGGCTAAAAACCCTATTTCTTGACTTTCTGGCACAAGTCACGGCCTCTTGCATGAGGTGTCACGGCCGTGACGCATGAGGTTTTCTCAAACTCCGCTTTCTGTCCATGTTCACGGCCTCGTGCATAATCGTTCACGGCCGTGACGTTAAGTCCTTGAGCTACTGCCGTGATTCACGGCTCCTTGCTTGAAGCTTCACGACCGTGAATGTGTACATGTTCCAGATCTTCATATACTGCCCAAGTTCACGGCCAATCGCATGATGTATCACGGCCGTGAAGGTCACTTACTTTACTCTCTGCCGCTTTTCACGGCTCGTTGCAAAGGTGTTCACGGCCGTGAATGTGAACATTGTCGATATCCCACTTTTCTGCCGAGATTCACGGCCTATTGAGGTAAAGCTCACGGCCGTGACTCCTTGTCCTCGTGTATGCTGCCTATGTTCACGGCTCCTTCGAGATGAGCCACGGCCGTGACTGTTGCCTGACATCTTCATACTTGGCCAATTTCGCGTCGTTTCCGCCTCGTTTCGTTCCTTTTCGCTCGATAATCATTCGAAGGTCCTACAATATTTAAATGGGTGTAAATAGAGCCAATAAATGCATAGAATGATCAAAACTTTCCTATTATAACCCAAATAAACATAACAATAAACGTATTAAAATACGTTTATCACTGGTGCAAGGGTCTCGCGCTATATGTTAGGGTTTTCGATAGCTGTTAGGGGTTTGGAAGCTGTTAGAGGTTTGGAAGCTATTAGGGCTTTAATTATGCCTAGAAATCACGTTAGCAAACACAGCATCTGAAATAACATTTTCGACAACTAGGGTTTTTGCAAACTATTATTTTCGCAAACTAGGGTTTCGCAAGTAGGGCTGCGAGTCTAATAAATTTTAATTCTATTGCAGGGGGTAATCATGACGATCACTAACATTGTGTTTCAAGTCGAGGTCAGTGGATAATTGGCGAGGGAAGTGATGTCCTCTTCCTACTCATAGATGGCAATCAATCTTGGTCGACGAGGAAACATGCACGTTAGATAACGTGAAGGATGAGATTGTGAAGGTTTTGTCGCTACGCAGCGACAATTCTAAACTCACGTTAAGCTACATGCCTAGCGTAGTTTACGATTTCACACGACCCATCTACATCGAGAATGACTACGACATACGTGCATACCTTGGTTTTGGTGGTCCACAGTCTACTCCATGTTGAGGTTGCATCATTTGTCAGTGTCATGCCATCACAAGCTCATCTTAATGATGAATCGAATTTCAACGTCGGTCTAATAGAGCAGTGCGACGCAAATGAGGAAATCCATCCCGTGGAGGGTTTCATGGGCGACACATCTAACTACCACTCTTACCATCTTTCTGAATACGGGGGTCTTCAAGAAGATCAAACCGGACTGTGCGAGAATCAAAATGAGAATGAAGATGATACGTTCGAACAACCCGAGGAACATTATGCTTCGAAAAGTGATAACGACGATGTCACAAGCAACATGCGGACGACGACACGTATGGATTTGGGGATGGTTCAAGCCTGTTTGTTGGTCAGGAATTTAGGGACAAGAAGAAAGTCAAAGACGTGATCACTAAAGTCGCCCTTGATGCCTATTTACAAGTATGTTTGATTATGAATGAATATGATAGGATACAAGATCTTGATGAAGACAAGACTGAAGATGATTATTCTAAAAGGGTCGAGGAGCCACTCACTAGATATGTTTTTTTTTTTTTTTTTCTCGTGTCGCTTATTTTGGTTTTTTGGGGTGGACGGAGATGTTCTTCGCTAGTTGAAGTTAGTCTGCTTAAAAATATTCGACTCGACTGAAACTTGTGTATGGAAATGGATCATGTAATAGGTGAGATCATGAGAAGATGCTTACACTGACTACAAGGAAAGAATAATTACAAGTAAATTAACCTTTGGGTTTAATATTGGCCCAAGTCCACTTATACAAATCTTGAGAGCCGAGCAAAATGCAGGCTAATAGATAATGTACTACAAAAGTAAGTCACGACGTAAAGACCAATTTACCCCCACATTGCCAGCGCATATATAACTTGTAGTAATGCGTCGGTGGAGCGAATCTGTCATGTCAACCAATTACATAATGGAAATGGAAACAGCGAGCTATACACCGAAAGAAATACGAGCCATTAATATTCTACAGTGAAAGGCAAGACGAGGCATATTCAGCTTTCAACAATCGTGCGTTGTAATCGTCGGAGGCGACGGATATGGCTGAAGTAAGCGGCGGTTCCGTCTGCCTCGATGTTGAGACGATTTATCTTGGCGGAAAGGTTCTCTCCTTTTTTTTTCGTCCTTTTCGTTTTTTTCTGAAGATTCGCTGTGTATGTTTGTTCGAATATGCATTGGGTGTTGCATTGATGTTCGTTTTTATATGGATTTCCCAATGATGTTAGATATTCTGGGTAGAGCCGTTTTCTCTTTAATTGTTATTATTCGGTGCAGATCTGTTTCTCGAACGGGCCTAGTTGCACATTTTGTTGCAATTTTGTCGTTCTTGGTTGTGTTTCTTCGAAAAATGTTACGTTAAGGAAATTCATTGGTTAAAAAGTAGCTTTCAGTTTTGGATTGGTGCTTGGTTCAATTTGGTAATTTGCTGTGCTGGTGGTGTTTTCCTTACCTTGTAATAATGTTAGAATAACGACTTCGGTAAGACAGCTCATTCGATCCCAATGAATGGGATTGTTGTTATTAAGAAAACAAGCTAATTTTGGCAGATTTCTCTACTAGGACGTGAGTGATGGATGTGATATTTATTTGTTTTTTTTCTGCGTATTGCTTAAGCTTTACGAACATATCATGTATTTGGGATACTGTATTAACGGGCGGCTGTAATTCAACTGTTTAAAGATGCATTGCTTAACGGATTTGGATAATGCGAATTAGATGCTTCACATTATTGCATCTGACTCTTCAATGTTAGTTAAACCTAGCCAGTCGTCCGAAGAATATATTGGCATCTGTCTTTAGTAATGGTTCTTTTACGGGTGCATTGTTATCTGTCATTCTTGTTTCTTTTGCAAGTGGTGGAAATTTCTATGATATCATTAGTAATATATCACGAGTGATTGCCTTTGTTTTCCCCATTTAACACCGAAACCATACTCTTTGGATCTGGGTTTGGTTTATTATGTCTTCATTCATTGTATCAGAGATGAAATTCTCTTTTTTTATCTTCTTTAAAGTTTAACCTATATATCGATCAAGTTTTTATCGGCAACCTTCCTAAGAAGAAGAACTAAAAAGTTGTTGAGGGATGAGTTACCCTTTTGTAAGTATGTCGGTTGCTTAGATATGATATTTCTTTCACCTTTTCTGGAAATAATCAGAGTTAATGCATTCTGGCTATGATTAATTATGGGGTCGTTACGTATTTTGGTTTTTCCCCCTCAGGAGTATACAGTACGAACAAGAAGTGGTTCGGTTTCTGTTATTGTTTATGGAGACCAGGACAAGCCAGCTTTGATTACTTACCCAGATTTGGCTTTAAATCGTGAGTTTTGAGTTTTCTTGATCTTGCTAGTGTATATATGTGCTTTGGTATTTTTCCTAATAGTTTTGGGGTTTTCATGGATTTTTTGCCTTCTGAAGTTTGAAAAAGCTTTTGGTTATGGTTCATGGCAGATATGTCTTGCTTCCAAGGATTGTTCCTTTGTCCCGAGGCTGCTGCACTTTTGCTTCACAACTTCTGTGTTTACCATATAACTCCACCTGGACATGAGGTCTGTAATAGACATACAATGAAGCCGTGCAATAATTATAATAAATGTTAGTTATTTCCTATCACACACAAACAGAGCCATTGTTCTTAAATGTCGCTCACGCATAATTAAAACATGGACTCTTATAAGAGTCATTGCAGTTAGGAGCTTCTGCAATTTCTGCTGATTATCCCGTGCCTTCTGTTGATGACCTGGCCGATCAAATTCTAGAGGTGCTTAACTATTTTAGGTAATAAAGTTCCTCCTTTCAAAGTTAGTCACAGTTTTTACTAGGAATTAGAACGGTGGTTCCTAATAGCTGTAGTGTTTAATTACTTATGCTCAGGCTCGGTGCAGTTATGTGCATGGGCGTAATGGCCGGCGCCTACATCCTCACCATGTTCTCCGTACGTAGTACATACTTCTTCACTTGTTCTTATGATCCTTCGATTTTGCTTTACCTTATTCATACTATTTTGCTACCAGTTAAAATTTAAAGAGAGAGTACTAGGTTTGATACTGGTTTCACCTTTCTGCAAAGCTCCATCTTGGACAGAATGGCTCTGCAATAAGGTCCCGATTTATTTTTCTTTTCTCATTAGTCATTAGAATACGTCTGCTTCTGTTATTTTCGTGTCCTAACTTAGACGACACGTGGCTCTTCAGGTGATATCCAAGTTGCTGTACTATTACGGTATGTGTGGTGTTGTCAAAGATTTCTTACTTTACAGATACTTCAGCAAGGTACTGACCCAATATCAATGGCATCGGTTTTGTTAAAGAAGATCATTCATATTCTACGCAGATAGATAAATACGATGCAGATTTAAAACTGTGCGTATGTATTATTTTCAGGAAGTTCGCGGCGAGGGTGAAATTCCAGAATCGGACACAGTCGAATCATGTCGGAGAGTAAGTGATTTGCATTACCTCAAAATATTTTTCCAAAGACCTTAAATTGAGTCGTCCAAAAAACTACTTGTTTTCTGCAGCTACTTGACGAGCGGCAGAGCAGTAACATTTTTAGGTTCCTTCAAGCGATAAACATGTACGTTCACAGCTTCAACTATGGACAGTGCTCTATATCCATCCATATACTTCATTTAAATTCTGCATTTTTTTTTTCACGACAAAATAGGAGGCCCGACATCTCCGATAGTTTGAAAACGCTGAGCTGTCGAACGCTGATATTCGTCGGAGATGATTCTCCCTTCTACTCCGAGACTCTCCATATGGCTGCTAAAATGGACAGAAGATACTGTGCCTTAGTTGAGGTGACTTTCTTAGTGATGAAATGAAGAAATCTTATCCAATTTCATTACACCAGACATCATTACATAACTTTGCAGGTTCAAGCTTGTGGATCAATGGTGACAGAAGAGCAACCACATGCAATGTTAGTGCCCATGGAATACTTTCTGATGGGCTACGGTTTGTACCGTCCAAGTCAGTTAAACGGAAGTCCGAGGAGCCCATTGAGCCCAACTTGTATTGCGCCCGAGCTTCTATCTCCCGAGAGCATGGGCTTGAAGTTGAAACCAATTAGGACTCGCCTTTCGCCGCCGTAAAAAAAAAAAAAAAAAAAAAAAAAAAAAAAAAAAAAAAAAAAAAAAGAGCTAATGTTTTGAGCCCATTATTACATGGAAGTGTACTTGCTAGCATTCAATTTTTTTGTTATGTTGTTCATTCTTTTGTGTAAGGAGGATTTGTAGTCAGCCTATTATTACAGAATCCCATATGTATGCCATGCCCATTTACTGAAATTCTTACATGGAAAATGAATCTTAGCCTGCCTGTGTAAGCTTCAGAGATGTTGTCTTCAAAAAAAGTTCCAATCTTTCAACGCATGCCCAACTTTCTTCTTTATAACTGCTCTCTGTATATAGCCATTTTGAAGAATGGGCAAGGGAATAATATGAACTTAGAGGCCCATTTGTGAATTTCATTATTTACTGTTAACTATTATTGCAGCGTCATCATCGTTGTCTTCTCAAAGTCAAGTGATGGGATGACTTGGAAGTGACACATCAGACCGTTGATGTCTCAGATTTTTTGTCCTTATTTTTGCTTTTACTTTTGTATATTATTCCCCCGTTTTCCACGGGAGCTTCTTGTCCTCGTTTCGATTCAAAGTGTTGTCTCGGAAACGTCAGTAGGTCAATCTTGTTTTTTACTGTTTCTGACAGCAAACGTAAGTGTAAGAATGAAGATTTGTCAAAACTATTTTCTTTTTCCTTTTCGAAGTCTTCTCAGTCACTTCACAGTTCCTATTGCAATACTATTCATTCATATTTCATATGAGCTTGTGCTTTTAGCAGACATTTTGAGGATATTAACTAAGAACTCAGCAAAAGTACTTTTAATGCTCGCTAAACCGTGGATGAAAGAAAGTAGGCATACATACAGATACATAATGAGCTTGAGAGAAGTTCTGTAATAACAAAGTATCATTTTCGGACATTCAAATCCTTGCCAAGATCACCATGATCAACGTTTCCTGGGCTCGCAAGAGTCAAGACAACACCTTGAAGTAATTCCCCATTATTCGAACCTTTTCCCAACGTTCTAAACTCCGACGAAGAAGACGATCTTCTTGGGCTAGAATGGTTGTCATTATGATGTGTTGTAAGCCATTTGATTTCAGTGTGTTGCTGGGAATTGTTTATAGCATCATGGTTCGAATAATGATTCCAACCGTTCATAGCTCGAGCCGAAGGTAAGATGCGCTGGCCGACAAGAGCTCGTCTCGGTTCGTGCTCGGAACCCTACAAATTTACAGAAAGAAAAAAAAAAAGAATTCAGATTTGAGTGTTCATAAGTGAATGTAATAAGGAGCTCATTTCTTACAGAAGAAAATAAGACTCCTCTGAAAATCTTTCCGTTAACCGTTGCTGTCATAAGATAGCCAGAATCGAAAGCACCATCGACTTGGCCTCGAACTTGAGCTCCAATCTGAGTTGGGATAATACAGATATGACAGTTACTGACAGTTTAGGTAGGCCAAGAAAAGATGAAGCGAATTCATCGTCGAAACATACCATAGTTGTTCTTGACAGATTGCTGATCATAGAACAAGGTTGATCTTTTTTCATCTGATGATTCAAATGGTTGTTATTGAACTTGCTAGAATCATGTCTGAAAAGCTTGCATTCATGGTCGGAGGGAGACGAAGAGGATTGCCGATCTTGGTCCAATTTATCGCCAGCAGACACGTTCGAACAACTTGTGCGTCTCCTCTTAGTTCGCAGCATATCTTCGACAGAAAAAGAGTAAAACAAAACGTAAAAATCGAAGAACGGAGACGATATAAAAGTTTGGATAATATACTAACCAGAACTGCAATCGAAGGAATGCTTGGGAAGGAACTCAAGCTCTTCGAAATCTGGCGATTTTGAATCCTCTTCCTCGTCTACAAGTATAGCCATCTTCTGCTGTGAAGCAAACGTCTATTATAACTTTGGCCCATCGCAATATATTCATTACAGCAAAAAAAAAAATCACATCCTACCAAACTATTCGACGAGGCTTTGCTAGTCGAAAACGAATCGATCCGTAAAATGAGTAACTCGTTGAGGGGCCGTTCATCTTCTCCACACCTGCAAGAAAAGAGATGATTTTTCAAGAATCCCATTGAAGTGAATGACGAAAAGTATCATCTTCTATTACCCTCCGAAGATGGCTATTCCCAAGCTGGTAACTGTTGCCGTGTGCGAAAATCTGCCTTGCGAACGTTGGGAACCGATCTCTAGCTTAGTCCACGAAGATGTAATGACGTCGAATACCCATACGTCGTTGTAATAACGTTTATCTCCTACTCCACCTATTACATAAACCTATACAGATATGTATACGAACACAGACGAAATCAGATTGTGGCATATCAGTTTTAGGTTATGGGTTTTTGTTTCAAGAAAAAGTTTCGAACTTGCCTTCGTCCCTATACTCACAGACGCATGGCCGGCGCGTGCATTAGGCATATCTCCACATGCATCGATCTTTAAAGGAGAGAAAGGATGGGAATAATTACGTCGAAGAACAGTAATGGAAGGATGGGAAGAAGATGACTTATACCCTCGACCATGTGAGATTGTTCGTGTCGAAAACGCGGAGGTCGCCTTGGTATCGATCGCCGGAATCGCCGCCGAAAACGAAGATCTTATTTCCGACGACAACCGAGCTGTGGCTGTCGCAAGGAGGTGGTGCGAAATTCCCGGCGGCGCTGCTACCGCCGACGCACGACGACGAGGACCATTCCATGGTTTTCAAGTCCAATACATGGAGGTCGTTGAGATAGTTGGACTCGCCCTCGCCGCTGCCGCCGAAGACGACCATCTTTTCGCCCTCCCCGACCACGTTGGCCGTGTGGCTTTCGCGCGGGCACGGCGGCGTTCCGCCGCACTGAGGGCGTGTCCACTCGCGGGTCGAAAGGTTCAGCAGGTGAACGTCGTTGACCTTTTTGTAGCCGTTGGTGCCGCCGAAGACCAGCATGGTGCGTCCGAAGACGACGGCCGTGTGGCTGTCCCTCGGGCCGGGACCTTCGCCGGCGGTCTTGAGGGCCTGCCACGTCAGCGTCGAGAGGTTGAAGGTGAGTACGTCGCTGAAGTGGACCCCACCGCGACATCCCTTTGGAAATATTTCAACACATGGAGAAAAAGAACCATGAAATAGATGGACGACGACACAAAGCTATGCATAGCAACTATATATATGTATGTATATGTATATATAAAAGAAACATACTCCAAAAATGTAGATCGACCCATTGTAATAACAAGCTGAATGCCCCCATCTCTCAGAAGGGTTAGAACCTAACATTTTTGGACATAACAACATTGCTTTCTTACTTGGAGATACTTCAGCCTCTAAAGATCCCATTTTTTTTGTCAAAATCTTGATTACTATTCTTGTGTTCGTGTGAAGTGTAACTGCAGTATTAGTTCATGCTGTAGCTAGACGAATCGATGTGAGAAAGAGATAGAGAGGGTAAGTAAAGAAGGATTATTATTTAATAAGAGGGAGGGTAAAAAATTAATTGATGTAATGAAAAAATAATAAAAGCAGAACATGAACAAGCCAAGTGACACATCAAACCATCAATGTCCATTGGGACACATGAAAAGATGGGCGCTTTCAAGTCCAAATCACTGTGGCGCCAACACATGAAATATAAAGGGAGGATACATTTCTTGATTTAAATACGAAGATAGTGATATAACACTATATTTTTCCTTCAAAGCAAACGTCGCCATCACCTATCTCTTCACTTAATTTTTTATTGTCGTCTTGATCTTCAATCTTAGTATCCCATGACGTGATTAATCACCACTATCAACGGGGGCTAATTTCTGAAGATAGGGGATATTGCATGTCAACTTTTTATCCCGTACCTTCAAGATCATCGCTTTTTCACATTACATCTTGAGATGTAAGATTAGATATTGTTCTAAAATCTGTTAATTTTTCGTATATCGAGCAGTCTAAACTGAAAACGATGGATTAAGAGAGCACATCGATTTGTGGGAAATAAAATAGTGGAAGGCGTTGGGTCACCTTCCTTCGCATGAGAGATTGCATGCGCTCACTTGTATTTAAGATTTGTTGCTATACATCTTTATCCAATATCTATCCCCTAACATGGGAGTAAATGCTCCCACTATATTCAGTTTTCATGTAATAACTAGAAAAGAAAATGTAATAAGGATGTGGAAAAGTTAAAGAAAATAGGTAAAGGGACTCAATTTAATATTCTAGGGATTGATGTGAAGGAAAAGTTTCCCATATTTCAAAGCAAGAGAGCATCCATTCGATAGACAAATCTAGGGTTTTGTGCCAATTCTTTTGCGTTTTTGGGAACTGGAGTTGCATTAAATTCCTTCTATTACACTTTAAGAATTTGGGAGTAAAATTCACTAAAACGTAAAACTCAAAGAATTTGATCACGTCATTATATTGCACCACTCGAAGAGAAAAGGGCAAGCCAAGCTTATTATCATGTATAAAATTAAATATAGTGTCAATCAAACAACTGTTGCATTATGATTCTAACATGCATAGGGAATAGAAGAAAAAGCTACAAGAGTGCACGCGGTAGATACGGGCGAGCTCTTTACTTTTTCTTTTCTTGTATCATTTAGTTTTATAACGTAATAATTTTTGCATATATCTTTATGTAACAATAATAAATGGTTGATCATATGTCGAACTGAAGAGGGCCGTAGGGAGCTCGTACATTGATTCACGTGACTGAGTGTGACACCATGACTCACAATCATAGATGAAAGGAAGATGACAACCCTAACTTTTTCTTTTTATAATTTCCGTTTCTTTTCTACAAAATAAATATTATAAAAACTCTCGTTCTTTGCTTCTCTTCTTTTATAGTGTTTTGACAGAAAGGGATGGGAAAGGAGGACAAATAGTGACATGCATCAATCTCGCTCTGTCTTTTCCACCATTATAATACATAAATGAAAATGAAAATTGACAGACTGTTATACATATAATATACAATCATTTTTACATTCTTTCATGGAATGGAAGTAGTAAAAAATAAATAAATAGAAAGGTCAATGATATTTACTAGTCAGAAGACAAAGTGGACCAGTGCTTCTAACACGCTTGTTGATTTAACTATTGAAGAAATATGCAGCCATGATAGTCTTCTGAGGACTACTCTTACAAATGAAATACATGCACATATTGTAAATAAATGACTCATCTACCGTATTTAACTTGGTGGTGATATGTATATGAAACTCGGAGAACATATTACTAGAGCTCCCCTTTTATGTCACAAATTATTGTGGGCTGAGAATATTGTTTGTATATATATATATATATACATACATATATAAGGCAATTCATTTATGAGGATTCTTAAGTGCATCGAAATCACTCAATAACAAGGAAATAAGACAAAAAGTTACCTTGCCTCCATTTAGGGCTCAAAGATGTAATGGGTCAGCCCAATATTCTCAACTGAGGCCCATTTGAATTTCAATGTTGTCAGCCCTTAAATAGCAAATAGATTAGAAGTCAAAACCCTATTATTATTATTTATTATCCATTAATTAGATAAAACATCGAGCTAATGATATATTAAGGACTGTTTGGCGTAGAGTGCATGTTTAACTGAATTCGTAGGAGAAATGCGCGTTACGTTGTGAAAAAGTTGTAGCGACAACCAAACAATCCCTAGCGCTTGAATAATTATTACTCTTTTTCTTTTAAGTTTCTTTGTTTTTACCTTTCCATGTCGAAATTCGCAAGACATTCAGACATCTGCTGGTTTTCTCTCATTAGTTCGGCGTTGTGGAATCAGCAATCAATGTGAGCTCATCCTCTTGATCCATAAAAGTTTGCGCGTGTTTATTTTAATGTGTTTCAGAAATTTTTCTTTGGTCAGCTGATTTTGGGTATTAAAAGCATGTTTTCTGAACAATCATCACCCTCTTTACCCTTTTTTGCTTGACTATGAAATGTTTGCTGTTCTTATGTGATTGATAGATATAGGGAGAAAGAAATGATTATAATATGTTCGATTTTACAGCTGTCTTCCTTATTTCAGCTGCTCAATGCCTCACATCTACGGATGCTTTGGTAACCGTTTTGTGCGTGTGTAATTTATGGTTTGCGAATTTGTCTTGTAGGAGCTTATGATTTGAGGCTGATTCTCTACTTCACGCATTGAAGACAGCAAATTGACTCCAAAAGTCCAAAGGTTTGATCTTGGAATTATGAACCCAATGCGTAAGATTTTGGAATTCTAATGATAATGTTGAAGTCATAGTTTTGTACTGTTGAAGAATAGCCTTACATTTTCCGGTATTGGATTTCTATGAAAATTGTTTTGTGACTATGGATGGAGTAGATTCAAGTGAAGGTGATTTAGATTTAGATGTAGACTTAGAGAGTGGTAATGGAACGAGTGAGGAAGATGTAAGCGTATGCCATAACTCGAGTTGCAAGAACTTGAAGAAGTCATATAGAGATGGTGGTGGCTGTTCATGTTCGTGTAGTAAATTATTGGTTTCTGACAAGGGCAAGAGGAAAAACGGAGATAAGATTATGGGTAAAGGAAAGCGTAACTCTGAAAAGCCTTCGAAGCCACCAAGGCCTCCGAAAGGACCTGCATTGGATGCGTCTGACATGAAGCTTCTGAAGGAACTTTCAGAGTTGAACTTAAAACGTAAGAAGATGGAGAAGATAAGGACCTTGAGAAGGATGAAAAAGGATAAGGGATCATCTACAAGCGGTAACCTTATTGCTTTCTTGGTGACCATAGTCTTCTTTATGGTGATCATTTTCCAAGGTACTGTGTTCCAGCTTTTTTTGTGTTAGATTAGTTTTCTTTATCATCTTTAGATATTCAAATCATATGTGTGGTTCAGATATTCAACTAAAGCTTGCCGAAATCTCTCAACTCCATATCTGTTTGAAGTTCTTAGCTGTATTGCACAGAAATTTGTTGCCTTTCGATAGAAATTTACAAGGATTGATCTTTATTGTAGGTTTGCTCCTTTGATATTCCGATACAATGACTAAATCGACTCTTCAACTCTTTTTGTTCTCTTAATTTGCTGCCCCTTAATGTGAATCTTGAGTTCTTATGTGACACACTCTTACATTCAAATATCCAGGCCTAGTAGGTTCACGAGTTTGACGCAGTTCATTACGAGTTGTCGCCTACCTTCAAAGGTAAAGTCATGATAGGACAGGATGCTTTTAACTTCTGAATTTCACCTTATCTACGAATTTCGACTTGTCATTCCTATAAGCATCACGAAGCTTACAAGCAATTGTTTATGCATCACCGTGATATTTGCAACGTATATGATATGAAACTTTGTCCCTTAGGGAGATTCAGTTTCTTTGCCTGCTGAAACAATTCAGTTGCACTTGAAGAAATGGAATGAATGAATACGAATGCGTATGGCTTTGATTTTATGAGTATTTCAGGTCTTTCTAGTCCTGTCAGTGGTGGCTTGTGGTTATCCACCTGAATTGCTGCGTTTTTTCGGCGAATCAATGCGTTATGTGAGCTGGGATGGAGTTGTTCATTACACTGGACCCCTTACGAGTTCCTTTTAAGATCGTTTCCACAGATTACTCGAGTCGAGACCAAGTGTTCCTTTTCAACTTCTTCTGTCAATAATGTTCTTAAAGGAGGATTAGTCTTTCCTTTTCTTTGTATGGATAGCTACTGTTGATGTAAATTTTAGTGTTTTAACCAAGAGATGCTCCTCAGTGTCTTGAAATTTGTATTCTAGCCGTTAAGACCTATAAAATGCAGTAAAGTCAAGGGTTTAAGGTCCAAGGGAAGAAGGCAAAATATTATTCATATAATAACGAGGAAGAGAATATACCAAACACATACGATTTTGGCTTTCATTGCTTTGCTGTAATTGTCTCTGAGCTCAGTCATCTAAACACCCAATCTCATCATGCTTGTGTATTCTTCGATTCTCTACGAAAAGGTCATGAACGTGCGCCATTGATAGGATTCAGTTTCAGATAAAGCAGCTGTAATTTGATTATTTATTGTTAATTTTTAAATGGAAGCCATCAGAAAACAGGCCTCGAGGTCGAGGCTACGCGAACAAGTCGTCAGACAACAGCAGGTATGAATTAGTTCGATCTCTCTTGCAGAAAGATTTGGATTGGATTTATGTTCGTTGCTGATCAATGAGTTTTGCGCATTTGTTAGTGACCCAAGTTAGTTTAGATCTGCGGGGATTTCTGTGTGTTTTGGAAGGTTTTGTTCCTTTTGATTGAATTCAGTGCTTGATTATCTGAGGAATGTTCGTGTCACTGCAAGTTTGATTACTTTTTTTATCTACATTATGTTCGATGTAATGTCCGTTTGTTTCTCGGCTGAGATTCGGAAGATGCTAGTGTGTCTTCATGACCTTTTGTTGAAGGTTGTTCTACTTGTTTTGATTGTATTGCACGTAGGTGTAACTTGCAGTAACATTGCTCCTTTCGTGTTTTTTTTTGTCTTTTGAGCGATCCAAAGAGCTTTAATTGATTGTTGAGTCTGGGTATTTCAGGCTGTTCTAAAGCAGTTTGGAGTATATGGAGGTTCTGAAGATGTCACAGATGATGCTGAGCTTCAGCAGCACCAGAAGCTCGAAAAGTTATACATATCTACTCGTGCTGCCAAGGTAAAGTGTCTTCGTCTGCAGTTTATTTGCAATATTCCCTGAGAAATAATTGTTTTAGATTTTAGCTTGCCCTCTTAATCCGCACCATTACAATCTCATTGGTGGCTCTGTTTTCTCCTGTTCTTGCAGCATTTTCAAAGGGACATTGTTCGTGGGGTTGAAGGCTATATAGTCACTGGTTCCAAACAAGTCGAGATAGGTCTCTTTTTTACATGAGTAAGAATGGTACTCCTTTTAGAATTTTTATGTCTATTTACCTTCATTCTATCTACTTTTTTTAGGAACTAAATTGTCGGAAGTAGCCGGAAGTATAGCACTGAAAGTACATGCACCAGTGGAACTACATTATCCAAAGCTGCATCAAGTTTTGCACGAGCTCGTGCTCTAATGGAAAGAGAACGAGGAAATATGCTGAAAGCGTTAGGAACCCAGGTTTCTGGTTATCCTACTTTTCAGGACATATGGTGAATCTACTAATCGATGATATGTTGTATCTATATCGGCATATGCAATATGACTAGCTACAGACTGCCTCAACAGACTTGCCCTAGCTTTCTCATTATGACCCGACCAACAAGCTTTTGTTGCATTTTAATATCAAATTTCATGAAATACCATGGGTGCTGATGCTTAACTAGGACCCCACTCGTTGCTTACTTGATTCTGTTCCAATTTAGCTATTGAGGTGAACGGTGATGCATTTTCTGTGATAACAACTTTCTCAAGACGTGTTTGGCATCATTTATTTAGAGTTTAGGCAGTAGAAGTAGCTTTTTGTGCTACTGACGTCTCTATATGCTAAGGAATGACTTTGTTTATTAGGTCGCAGAACCATTAAGAGCTATGGCTATGGGTGCTCCTCTAGAGGATGCTCGCCATCTGGCACAACGGTATGATAGGATGCGGCAAGAAGCAGAAGCGCAGGTACTTGTTTGCTAGATATTTTCTATCCCTTTGTTTCATTTATCTTTTAGTTCCTTTATCAGGTTTAGGATCTGTTAGACTTCATTGATTGACCTTCATCTCACCATCTTCTACTTTAATATTTTTAACCTTGTTAGTCTGCTGATGTGGCCCGAAGACAAGCCAAACTCAGAGAGGGAACGGCTAATCCAGCATTGCGTTCAAACTCGAAGCAGCTGAAGCCAAATTGCTAGATCTGAAGTCCAATGTGGCCTCATTGGGTAAAGAAGCTTCTGTAGCTATGGCTGCTGTCGAGGCACAGCAACAGAGGTTGACGTTGCAAAGACTTATAGCTATGGTACACCTTTTGTTTCTTTTTTTAATATATAAGCCTTACTCTATATATATGAAAAAAACGACGATTCACCTAACAAACTGAAAGTTCGACCATTCGTGGTAAATTTCGTATTTTATCTTTTGTTGTTCTAGGTTGAAGCCGAACGCGCTTACCATCAGCGAGTGCTTCAGATACTTGATCAGTTAGAGGGCGAGGTAGGGCTTGACTACTTTTCTTCGTTTGTTACAATACAATCAAGCAAAAGAGAGATCTTATCATCTTCCCTTCCCAAGCTTCCATAATATCTTAACAGTGCGTCGTCCTTTTGTGTCAGATGATGTCCGAACGCCAACGAATCGAAGCAGCACCTTGTCCTACCACCGAGAAAATTCGACCACCAAAAACATACGAGGAATTGGATAGTGCATCAACAGCACCGATGCCAAATGGAGCAACTGATAGCATGGGCTATTTTCTTGGGGAGGTGCGCAAATCGACCATGAAATATCATAATTTTATCCGCCCAAACACTTGAACGGCTGTTCGCTGCATCTGCAACAGGTTACGCACTCTTATGAAGGCGAATCTGACGTTGAACTTAATTTGTCAGCTGGAGACTACATTGTTGTCCGAAAGGTTTGCTATACCACTTATTACTGCTACATACTCCTTCAGCCATATCTCCTTTGCCAACAGAACACAAATCTGATGTTTCCCTTTTTTTTTAAGGTTTCAAACAATGGTTGGGCCGAAGGAGAATGCAAAGGCAAAGCAGGTTGGTTCCCTTCTGCATACGTCGAGAGGCGCGAGCGTGTTCTTGCGAGCAAGGTTGCTGAGGTTTTCTGAAACAGTTTTGTGGTCTGTGTATCTCTCCATATGGTTTGAATAGGTTCGTGTAAGTTTGCTGATAGGATACCATGAGTACTACTTGGCCGAATTTTTTTTTTTTTATATATATATAAAGGGAAGTTTTATTAGAAACTAAACTACATACATGGGGTGGGGCTAAAGAGTCCAAAAGTTTCCTATAACATTTTTTACCTACAGAAAGACACCAACAGAAAAGAACGTAAATTGTTGAGTAATCTAATCCGAGAAATTAGTAGGCCCAATAAGTTTAGGCCCAATAAATTAGAGCAGCCCAATAAAGTGTTCGGAGCCCAATATCATCCCAGAGTTGGCGCCAAGGCAGCAAGTCCCTTCCCGCCTTATTCTTCTCTTACAGCCTAAAAAGCCAAACCTAGTTGGATCTGCTATCTCTCTCTCTCACGAGTACATTTTTGAATTCATCCACAGAAATGGCTTCTGATTCTTCGCCAGCCAACAATCGCGACGGTAATTGTCTTATTCTCTGAGTAGTATCGTTTCCTTGTGCGTCGATACTTGAAGTTCTCAGAACTCAGAAGTTATTTATATGCATATTGTATGTAAACTCAGTCTTTGTGTTTAGCTTCAGTCAGTTAGAAGCCAACTACGTCGGAGATAATCTCCGTGCTGGCTCACTCAGTATAGCTCATTTTTTGCTTCCGTCTCCTGGATTCATTTTGCTCGTTTTTTTTTTCCGAAGCGGCTACTATTTTTTCAAATCGTGATATTGACGATGAACTCGTGGCATTAAAAATGAATTCTTGTCGAAATCCTTGCCAATAATGTCGAGGCTAATAATTTCTATGTTTCTGGGAATTGATAATTGAGATCTTTTTGTTTTGATTTTGCGTTTTTTTTTTCAGGCGCCTCACCTGAAGAATGGCCTCCTACCCCGATCGCGAATACCTTCTCGTCTCCAGGCAGTGCAAGGCGTCCTAAACGTAGCCGTAACTCAGTCTACGACACCCCACCTCCACAGAATCCCGATTCTCGTTTCTCAACTCCTGGAGCAACGCCAACCCCCAACGGCCGAGGCTCTGTTCGTGGAGGTGGGAGTGGCCGACGTAGAAGATCTTCTGCAACCCCCATGGCTGCTACGCCATCGTCCACCGATGATGGGCCACCATCATCTGAGAATGGTGATGCCGACGAGAATGATGCCCCGCCAATGTATGTATGGGGTACGAATATTAGCGTGCAGGACGTCAATGCGGAGATACTGACGTTTCTGAGGAATTTTAGAGAGAATCCTGAACAAATTGAGGGGAAATACATGAGTTTGATTAATCGTGTGATTGAACTAGAGGGGGATTCGCTCGACGTTGATGCGCGAGACGTCTTTGCTTACAATAGTGATCTGTATACGAAGATGGTTAGGTATCCTCTTGAGGTTCTGGCAATTTTTGATATCGTGTTGATGGATATGGTCAGCAGGATCAACCCTTTGTTTGATAAGCATATCCAGGCTAGGATATTTAATCTGAGGACTTCAACGTCAATGAAGAATCTTAATCCTTCTGGTTAGTTTTATTTGATTGTGGGTCTGATGGTCTTTATGCTGGATGAGAATCTGGGAATGTGCTTATATTCTATGTTGCTTTTTGGTCAGATGTTGAGAAGATGGTTTCTTTGAAAGGAATGATTATTCGTTCTAGCTCCATTATCCCGGAGATAAGGGAAGCAGTTTTCAGGTGTCTGGTATGCGGCTTCTACTCTGACCCTATTGTTGTTGATAGAGGTAAATCATTTACGGGATTGTCTGTGACAAATTAATATTTTGTGCTCTACCTGTTTAGCACTGCACTCATTAACGTTTTGTCATCAGGAAGAATTAATGAACCGACGCTTTGCGGGAAGCTAGAATGCCAAGCTAAAAATTCAATGACACTAATACATAATAGGTGCAGGTAATGAATCAATTCTATCTTCAGCTAGTGCGGTTGCATGGTTATCTACATAAAAGTACGGCTGAATCATATATGAGGTGCAAAAGGACTTGACGAAGTGGGTTGTTCGGTTCGGATTGCTAAGAAGTGAGCTGTATTCCCTGATACTGAAAATGTATTTTGTTCATAGATTTGCTGATAAGCAAGTGGTAAAACTCCAAGAGACTCCAGATGATATTCCTGAGGGAGGGACGCCACATACCGTTAGCTTGTTGATGCACGACAAGCTTGTTGATGCTGGCAAGCCAGGTGACAGAGTTGAGGTCAGTCATCGCATCTTTGCATGCCGAAGCTGTAATATAGTTTTACTAACACTAGGTCTCTCTGTTGTCAGGTTACTGGAATATATAGGGCTATGAGTGTCAGGGTCGGCCAAACACAAAGGACTGTTAAGTCAATATTTAAGGTAGGCGCCTGTAAAAGTTGTTTCTTGAATATTACGGTCATGCTAGATGTGGTTTCTTTTCTACGTAATCGATAAAGGGTGTTTGATTTGAAATGCCGCTGAGATTCTACATTTTGTTCCAGACTTACATAGACTGCCTTCATCTGAAGAAGACTGATAAGTCCAGAATGAATGCCGAGGATCCAATGGAAACTGAATCTGGATCGAATGGAAAGACGAACGATACAAATCTAGAAGATGATACTCAGGCATATGGGCGCAGCACTGTTCGGGTATGAGTACTTTGTCTATTCATACGTTGGCGTAACTTTCTTCACTATTTTGCAGGTGGAGAGGTTGAAAGAGCTGTCAAAGCAGCCTGATATCTATGAGAGGTTGACAAAGTCATTGGCACCGAACATATGGGAGTTGGACGATGTAAAGAAAGGCCTTCTCTGCCAGGTGCCACACGTTGATCAACTGATACGATCATCCATGTATTTGGCCTACATCTTTATTTTGTTCTGTGACTCGTAAATAATAATAAAATGTGTCTTGCGCTAGCTATTTGGTGGCAACGCACTGAAGTTGCAATCTGGAGCTAGCTTCAGAGGTGATATCAACATTCTCCTTGTCGGCGATCCTGGGACCAGCAAGTCTCAGCTACTTCAGTACATTCACAAGTTATCTCCACGAGGTATATACACCAGTGGACGAGGAAGTTCTGCTGTGGGATTGACTGCGTATGTGGCCAAAGATCCTGAGACTGGAGAAACTGTAAGTCACTTTGTAATAATCAGCAGTCTAACTTATATATCATGTTCTTGGATGAAGTTTATTTTTACAAAACCAATGATGTTGCAGGTCCTTGAAAGTGGAGCACTGGTTCTGAGTGATAAAGGTATCTGCTGTATCGATGAATTTGACAAAATGTCAGATAATGCTAGGAGCATGTTACATGAGGTGCTAACAGAATGGACAAGCCTTTTATTTTACTCTATTCAAGTTAAATGACTGTTGAATCGGAAATGAGAATTGTGTTACTTACACTGGCTGGTCTAATTTATATTGCCTTTTTGTACTATTAAATCAGGTGATGGAACAGCAAACTGTGTCAATCGCGAAGGCTGGTATCATTGCTTCCCTGAATGCGAGGACTTCAGTGTTGGCTTGCGCTAATCCAATTGGTTCACGTTATAACCCTCGGTTGTCTGTCATTGACAATATACATCTCCCCCCCACATTATTGTCCAGGTAAAAGTTAGTCAACTGCTCGCATATGCTGCCTTTACCTGGTTAAAGTTTATTCCCCCATAAATGGCTTACAACCGATCAAATTCTATAAAACAATAATCTTTGTACTTTATGAGAGTATGTCGGAATTTTGTGACTGGTTGTCTTCAAGGAAGAGTAAAGTCAGCTAAATTGTGGATATATAAACACTGACTGTAAATATTTTCAGGTTTGATTTGATCTACTTAATCCTTGACAAGGCTGATGAGCAGACAGATCGGAGGCTGGCGAAGCACATTGTGGGATTACACTTTGAAGACGCAGACGTATAGTCTTTTTCTTTTTTTCTTTTTCCCATATTCTCTTTTTTAAAATCTAATTCTTTATCCCACATTTGCTTGGCTTTTTTATTTGCAGAATTCACGGCAGGATGTCATTGACCTGCCCACTCTTACTTCTTATGTGAGCTATGCAAGGAAACACATACATCCAAAATTATCAGATGAAGCAGCTGAGGAGTTGACGAGGGGATACGTAGAGATGAGACGAAGGGGAAATTTTCCTGGAAGCAGCAAAAAGGTTATAGAATTGGTTCTTCAATTATGATGCTGCATATATCCAATTTGTGCCTGTATATTCACCGGTATGGATTTTTCTAACATTTACTGCTGATCTTCAGGTCATAACTGCAACTCCAAGACAAATTGAAAGTGTGATTCGCCTCAGTGAGGCTTTGGCGCGTATTCGATTCTCGGAATGGGTTGGTCCAATTCCTACCCTTCGTTGTTCTCTCGCCCTCTTTGACTAGGAAATTATTGACAATCTGGCTTCATTTTAACGCAGGTTGAGGTAAAGGATGTTGCTGAAGCATTTAGGCTTCTTGAAGTTGCAATGCAGCAATCTGCAACCGACCATTCAACAGGTAACTGATATCTACAGTTCACTAAAGTTGCATATAAAGCCAATGTTATAGTATTCTCAGTTAGAAGTCATATATGTGTCTCAATCTGACAGGAACCATCGACATGGATCTGATAACAACCGGGGTATCAGCAAGTGAAAGGATGAGAAGAGAGAGTTTGGTCTCAAACACCCGAAATGTGATCATGGAAAAGCTTCAGATAGGAGGAGAGTCCATCCGCTTGTTGGAGGTCTGTTTTTTAATCATAATCATCAGCAATTGCGTGATTGTAATTTTCGTTTCTTCGTGTTTTCTAGCTGCTTGAAGAGTTGAAGAAGCAGAGTCCAACAGCAGCAGGTGCTGAAATCCACTTGAGTGATGTGAGTCTCTTTCTCCTTCACTTCCTTATTACATGCATATCATTGTCTGCTAATTTCTTACCAGCATCTTTGTTGTCTGATCCCTTTTATCAGCTCCGAAACGCTCTTGCAACGCTGTCGACGGAAGGGTTTGTGGTCGTTCATGGCGATAAAGTAAAGAGAATCTAAGTTTATCAGATTGAATGTATGTGTGAAATCATATAAGAAATTGGATCTTGTATTAAAACTGACAGATAGTAAAGATCTTATATGGCTATGTGTTGCTAGGTTTGTGTTTATTTCAAAAGCTCTTTTAACAGATTATACATAATACATCGATCCTTCACATGCAGTAAGGATTGAACAAGGATACCGTGTGTTACTCCATACATCGCTTGATTAAACTAATACACAATTAGGGAAGAAAAGGTGTATAGAAGTATATACAACAAAGGTATGTTCTTGGTGAGTAGAATAGATACAATGAAAGAGTTATTGTATCAGATGATGATGGTAATTGCATCTCTTTTTAAGCTCCTAAACGAATATCGTCTTGGCAAGAAGTATACTACCATCGTTCTTACGTTCCATTACGTCGACTTTCCCTTTCTGAAGAAACCGAAGAAGCGTTTCTTCTTCTTATTCCTTTTCTCGACATACGCAAGGATTTCCGCCTGTCTTGCAAGAGCATCCTCAAGAGCCTGCAAAAAACCAAAAAAAAAAAAACTTGCAGCAACTTATGTTCTTCGAACAAATGGTAATAATGATAACAGGCATTTAGTTTTAATGAGGTCTTTCTCTTACCTTTCTTGTAGTAGAAAGCTCTTGCTCCAAGGTATCTATGCGCTTCATGGCATTGTTGAGCATTTCTTCCTTCTCAGGGGGCATAACTGCAGGCTTGTTAGCGAGGACGTTTACCTTATCTTCGAGCTCGTTCATACGCTTCATCATGGCAAAGTAATCTTCGCTCGAAATAGAATTCTTTCGGCCCCTAACGCCGTTTTCTGCTGCACCAACGTGCATGGAATCCGAATATAAGTTGGAGTTCGTGAGCTTTCTTGGCTGATTACGAGCCATTCTGACCATCGTGACGATTCCCATCACAAACGCCAGCACTCCGTTGAAGACCTGATTATTTAGTTTGTCATACGGCTTGCAAGAATCTTGCTCGGCGAAGTAATTCGCAGCTGTAATAAGAAAAAAAGGAGTTTAATGAAAAACTGTAATATCTACTGTGCATTGCGTACTTCTGGTTAAATTCGTGAGGAAGGAAGTACCTTTTCCAAAGTCGTCGCATTTCGACACTGTTTTCCAGGTGGAAGTTACGGTTTTGTCGATCATAGGTATGGATTTCGCAGGCGTGTATACGTTGGGATAAGCTTTAGTTACCTGAGGAGAAAGAAGGAAGCTTCTATTACCGAAAACTTCTAAAAAGTTCATACGATGGGCTGCTTATGGTAAGAAGATACCGTCTCTACTTACTACTTCAGAAACTGTGGAACAATGTGGATGATCGATGTTCTGCATACCGTCGTGTTTCAATAGTTAGTAGAGGACTTCGATCACTCTTTCGATTGATTATAATCTCACTGAAATATACGAAAAATCTGTTACCTTCGAAGCAATATTTTCATCCTCGGGTACGGTCTTCTCTTCCACCGACGAAACGATGATTTTGTTCGAGCATTTGTGTTCGCCGTTGCGCACCATCTACAGCAATAATATACAACACTGTGTTACTCACCATTCGACCATTTCAGAAGTAGCAAATCGAAGCTTCTACCTTCATGATATCAGCGTCGTTCCAAGGGCCCTTGTCTGAAAGCATACACCCGCCCTTGTCCGAACAAGTGCAAGTACCTCCCAAGAACTCGGGCAGCTCACTGATCATTCATATTTCAAATCATGAAAAATTAATACCGAGATCGATCTAATTGTTCGAATAATCGAAAGATAACATGAATATTTTTATACGTTGCATCTATGATCTCAAGCAGCTTGCTCTGATATTTGTTGCCCAATACCTAGTGAAAACAGCAAAGACAATGGCTTAGAAAATGACAGAGTTAGTTAAAGAGAGCTCTTTTACTACATAACTTACGTGGATCTTAGAAGTAGTCTTTGGGTCGAGGAACGACTTGACGGTGTTCCACAACAGCCTAAATCCCGACCCAGCGTTGATGATATACATACGACAAAGTGTCTGGAAAAAAGGAAGTCAATCTGCTCAGATTCTCCTTTGACTACAAAAGAGCTAAGTTTACAGAAAGGAAAGGCATACTTCGGGATAATTATCGCCGTCAATTTTCTGAAGTCGCTGAATGAGTTCTCGAGCAGACTTATTGAAGTTCTTAAGCCCCTAAACCCAGCGAAAAAACCAAATATGCTTAAGCAGCTTCTTAAAGAAAAAGGAAATCAAAAACAATTTTACATACCACTCCTTGAACATCCAAAATGGTTGTGCTCTGATCGACGTGCTTCTTGGCTGCAATCGAACACGCTGGGAACTTATCGACGAACGTCCTCTCGAATTCTTGCACGTGGTACTTAACGTATCGATCCATAGTCGTAGCTTGCAAGAGCTTCGTCGCATCGACTAGCCCGAGCCTTTCAATGTAAACTGGTCGGCCATCCTTGTCCACGCCGTGGTGCCCTTGTGGATAGTATTTTAGGACTTCATCCCTCTCCTTAAACTCAAAATCCTACAAAAATGCAATAAAAGTTGGTTAACTTTTTCGAAGAAAATAGAAAAGAGTTCGAAGCTTTTGCAGCACAGTACCTCCATGATAGTGTCCGCACCAAAGTCCTTCCTCCACTGAATCATCTCAGCCCACATCTGCTTCGTCTTCTCCAAATCGAATTTCCTCGCCTTCAGAAATCTGCTGCATGAATTAGTCTCTGCGTAATTTTTTTAGTTTCGTTATTATTTTCGAAAAAATGAACCTCAGAAGCATGTGGTAGTCGTTGTGTTTCGACGGTAATAACTCTTCTAATATGAGGGATTGGCGCAGCGCATCCACGGCCTGCAGTTCCTCAGCGTCGTGTTCGTCCTCGAACACGACAGACACGACTCTGCTATTACGCCTTCCTCGTTTGGTGAAAGAATGTCTGAATTTCGACGAGGCATTGACAGCAGCCTTCTTGAGGGACCCGAGCCTCGTTTTCCTCTCATCTTCTGAACTTTCGAAATCGATTTTCTCGAGACCTTATAAGAAGAAGAAGAATAAAAAGAAGGCATTTCCAAGATTCATCCATACGACTAAGATAACGCCAGAAAAACGATTATTCAGATCGATAAAGGGTCATAAAAACGTTCACTCACTTGGCCTTACGGGGCGGTCAAGAGGTCCTGAATTATTGTCACTCATGATTACAGTTTCGCTGAAGAGTTAATCTCTATCGAATATGGCGTTTGCAAGCTTACAGATAACCTGCATTCGACGAAGGAGATATAAATCAAATAAATCACAGCATGTTTATGGTCAATCTTATTACATATGCAACTACAAAGTGAATGATCACATTAACATAGCATATTATATTTTTGATGTAAATAAGACAAGAAAGGTGAATTCGAACAGCAAGACATGACCCATTGTCGAAAACAAAAAAACCCCTTGATGAAAGATTCTTATACAGATCATTTGTCTTATAAACCAACCAAGAAACGTTTGCAGATAAGATTACATGCAAAAGATATCCTAATTCCTTTTTTCATTCTTGAATGATTGAACATAGTGACAGAGAAAGAGAGAGAGATGGGAAACTCGACCTAAAACAGATTACCTGTGAAAGAAGATGGCGTTTGAGAAAGAAAGAAAGAAAGAAAGGAAGGAAGGAAGACTTGGACGTAATACGACAGCGAATAATACTCAAAACTGTTGACCTTTAACGTAAAAGTTAATGGCTTCCCACTATTTGTTCCCTCCCACAAATATCAATGGCTGACATTGTTATCGGTCAAAACTATTATTATATGATTGTGACCGACTGATTCTTAGATTGTTGATGACCATTTTCCCGATAAACTATGATTCAAGAATTAGTGTAGTGGGCAATAATGATTCTGGAGAGAGAGAGAGAGTTCTCGCGGCAATTCCGCTATTTAACGAGTTCAACAGTCAAAGGTTTTAGTTCAAACGGCTTTTTCGAAGAAACCTATGATGTAATAATGTGAGGACAAAAACAAAAGGAAAAACGTAAAGCCCAATAAATAATAGCCCAAAACAGTCCACCATCTTACAAACCCTCGGCACTCTTTTTTCCCACCAAGATCACAAATCGCCGGCCGCCGCACTGATCCACCGTCTACAGCGAAACAAAATGGTAACAGCTGTTTTCTTTTTTCCTTTCTTTCTTTTTGGCGCCTTCTGCTTGAAAATCCTCACATCATAGGTGCATCGATCCTTATTATTTTCATGTAAAGGCGCCGAAGAAGGACAAAGCACCTCCACCGTCGTCGAAGCCAGCGAAATCCGGCGGCGGAAAGCAGAAGAAGAAGGTCCATAATCGTCGGTTGATCGTCATCCTTAATCTTGTTAGCTAGATCCTTAATGGATGTATCTATGTATTTGCAGAAATGGAGCAAAGGAAAGCAAAAGGAGAAGGTGAACAACATGGTCCTATTCGATAGGGCAACTTACGATAAGCTTCTTTCTGAGGCGCCCAAGTTCAAGCTCATTACACCTTCTGTCCTATCAGATCGTCTAAGGGTAATAACTTGCTTTGTCTTTAGAATAGATGGTTAATACATAAAAAGTCACCTGCATATTTGATGTTCTTGATTACGTTCAGTCCAAAAGCTTCCATTTTGCGACGAAATATGATACCACCAAGTTCATTTTTCAGTTCTCAACTATGTTTTTATGTCAATCAGCACTTTCTGTAATCAGTATAATGTGCCATGCCTGCAAATAACAGTGGTGTAAAGTTTCCCCTTCCCTTTACTGCATTCATTTGATTGTTCAAAGTTTCGCTCTTTTGTCTGTACTCTAATGGATAATACGTGAGAATCGTTTTGGACAAGGCCCCTTTTCGTTCGATGTCGTCCTTAATCGTTATTGCATTGTGTCTGATAAGATAAAACATGTCTGTACAACAGATAAATGGATCGCTAGCAAGGAAGGCGATAAGGGAACTGATGGCTCGAGGGTCTATCAGAATGGTCTCTGCTCATTCAAGCCAGCAGATCTACACAAGGGCCACAAACACCTAAAGAAGATCCTGTAATAATAAGAGCCTAATTCAGAGCTTTTTTTGTCCCATCTCATTTTTTATTTGCTGTTGAATGAAGTTGGATTTCAACAAGCACATCTTAGCTTTCTTTCCCATAAACTTTGCTCCCATTGACGAAAGCGACAACCTCCAGTGCTAAATTCATTTTCATTTGCCTATATACTCCATTAGTTTTTCTATTTTACATCATTGCTCCCATTGCATCTGCTGATAATACCCAAAAGCATTTCTCAAAATGAGCTAAAATCGACATTAATCACTCGCTTTTGGATTTGTTACCTTACATCTGTCGATATATGCCTAAAATCGAAGAAAAAAAATTAAAAAGAATAAGGCAGCGCTAACTGGGAAAAAGAGAGCAAAGGATGACATTGATAACCAAAAAAGTGGGACTCTAGAGCGCCTAGCCGGTGCTCTAGCGGGGAGATTGGGGATCTCCCAGACGTTACACTCTGACCCACCATCCACCTGCATACAAGGGACACTATAAATATAAATCGATTAAGAGATTATCAAAAGACTCTGAAGAATACCTGAACCCTTCTCCACGCGCAATCACTAACAGCCACAATACTCCTTTCATTATACGATACCACTCGATCTAAGGTCTCTGTTACCAGCCGAACGCGCATCCCAGGCTGCCACGACATTTTTTCAGAGTTGTCCACTCTCTGGACTGATACAACGAAAGCGGACACGGGTCTGCCAAGAAACCGAGGCTTGTAATAAACCTCGGTTATCTTCCTTGCCTTGATTTTCCTGTAAGGACTATCGGGACTGTTTAAGAACCAATCACGATAGTCGCTGATCGCTTCAGCGCTCCCTGCTGGCCCAACAGGCGTACGCCTTACTCCGGCCAAAAAATGGCCGGAAGTCTTCCTCATGAAGACCAGCGCGTCGCCTGCGATCATTAATTTTCTATCGCAGAAGTCTTTCCATTGATTAACGAAATAATTCCTTGGCTTGTTTCCGTAAAATACATGTGTAAATCTGAATTGATTGCCGTGTAAGTCACGGACAATAAGATCTTGAGCCGCGCGCCCTGCGGCTGGCTCAAGATTATTGATTACCTCGCCCACCCATGCAACAGGGACGCAGAAGCGTCCACTGTTCGCATCTGTTGTTGACAAGATCTTCGCCCTGACCACAGGTTGATCGTTGCCCAAGACCAATACGTCTCCTCTGCGGCGCCAATTTGACACCTGACGCAGTACAATCTTTGCAGTGAGATCTTCCCTAACAAAATCAGCCAAGAATCCGACCGAAATGACTTCGCAAAGAATCTTTTCGTTGCTCTGGCGGAAAAGATGGCCGGTTTCCTGTTCTAAATGCCCTTCGGGGAAGTAGTAGACGTATGAATTCTGATTAGGCACCTCAGCGAGATCTCCGGCGAGCGCACGCCAGAGGTCGGCGTCTACCGGCGCTGGGTCCATGTGGTGCGGTGGGGGGTGATTGGATGAGAGGAGAAAAGTAACCCTAATTTGCCTCCTGTCAATTTATCCCTAATTATCCGATTCCGATCTGAAAGGAGAAAGTGAAAACAAAAAATGCGTAAACAGGGTTACATTACAAATAAGGCGATGGGCTTATTATATGAGTGGGCATGGGTTCGAACTTTTTGTACGTCATATATTTTTTATTGTTTTATAATTAACCCATGAACCATTTACTTTATTTTTATTTCAAATTTACCCCAAAATTTGTAGATTTAATTTCTGTAGCCCATGGTTATAGTCAATTAAACAAAAAAAAAATTAAATAGTAACTTTTAAAAAAACCACTCCGTTTAATTACTATTTTTAGCTAATACTATTATAACTTCAATTTATATAGATACATCATTAAAGTTAAATCATAATTTCTAAAACAAATTTTAAATTAAAATAAATTTAATATGATATATCTTTGTATTTTATTGAGCCAGAGGGGCTTGTAGTAATTACTCCCTGGTATGGCAGTCACAAATTATCATCCTACCCCTAATTTTAAATTGCCATCATTACATCCTTAAAATCATTTTTTGAGACTTAAAAATAATATAAAATTAAATCTAACACTATAATTTTGCATGTTAAAATTTAATTATTAATTAATTTATAAAGTAAAGCACACACATCGGGTGTGCCAAAATACTAGTGCATATCTTATAGAACGTGCATTGAACGCGCAAAAGAGTACTAGTTGATGCAAGATCATGCCAAGTCCAAGTATGTCGTGAGCTGATTTACATGGAAAAATATGATGGTAATAACTACACAATGAGAATATGATGCATACGGTTGGCTTTCTTTCTTGTGCATGTTGTAGTCGTTTAGGTTGTCCAAAATCACTAACAAAAAGGAAAATCTTTTATGAGTGAGGAAAATGAAACAAGAGAACATTGACCCAGCGATAATGTCCAAAGTTAGACATACCTGATTCCTTTCGAAACAAATCCATCGACGGCTCATAATCTTGTGCGAATCCATCTTTTTCCTTCATATAAAAATACATCCTTTCTAGCAGCATTAGGCATGACAATGGGGCGAGTCCAAACCCGGACCCGCCAAAACCCGCCTTAGGGACGGTTTTTTTTTCAATATTCGGGTAACGGGCCGGATCTCGGGTCCTAACGGATTCAACCCGGCCGGGTCCCGGGTCCGATCAAACCCGCCCCGAGACCCAACCCGGATGATATATAAACATATATAATATTTATATCTTATTATATAAATAAATGTAAAGAAATATAAATATATAAATATATTTTTACATATATTTATTAATATATAAACATAATTACATATAGAAATATGTTTATAAATAATATAAATATATAAATTATAATTTATATCAAACTAAAACTTAAAAAAAATTAAAAAAAATAATGAAACAACAGGGTCTCGCGGGTTAGAATGGATTAATGGTAATCTATGTTACTTTATTAGTTGGGTGGAAGAATGGATTTGGGATGAAAAGTATCAACATTTAACATGAGAACGACCACACGTTCTAATGTTGTAAGTTTCAACCGAAAATTCAAAGTAACATTGACTGTGAAATCAAGACACAACTAGTTGAATGTCATTGCTTCCATTTTTTTGCCAAGTGGACTTGTGTAATCAAGACACAACTAGTCTTGTCTGTGGTGCCAAGGAATAGACAGGCTCGTAGTAAATGCTTCCAAGAAAAGATAGTAGAAAAAGAATCAATCAAACGTGATATTCTATCGTTTCCACAACACAAATAAATCTATGCTAAGGAGCATTATCAGATTTTTATTCCATAGCCAAGGCAATGCGCTTGTCGCAAGTAGTTCGTTATTACAAAAGTGATCGTTCATCATCTGTTATTATTGAACACACTCGCTATGAAGCCCTCCTCATAGCACACTATTACACTAATTTATTCCTTGTTGTCCCTTCCTATTTGCTAATATTTTTATTACACCTCAAGAAACTCGGCTGATTCGTCGAGGACAGAAGCCGGGCCACATCCTATCCGTGATCACGACCCTATTACAACGCTCGTTTATCCTCTGCAAAAGAGACGCATAAAAATCGACACCATAAGACATAAGTCACACGACGAAGACATCGCCTCACGTGAAACGGAATGTATGCTTCTCTTCCGTTGACGGGCCCCACCGTTAGGCCCGTATAGCCCGCCATCGCCCCGTGGACCGCACTTTGGGCGAGGAGCGTACAGTAAACGTTATCAGACGCATTACTACGTATAGCACGTATCATATACGTAGGATCTGTGTAAGAAAGAAACAATAAGAGCCAAGAATGTATACATACGTCGTAGGCAAATAAAAAGACCAGAACTGCTCTGTTCTAACCCATGTATTTGAGTTCGATCGTCATCTTCCTTTTCTTGGAGAAGTAATCCTTAATCTCTTGCGAAATCCAAAGCCCGACGTCCACGAGGAGCTTATTTCCCGAAGCGTCATCTTTGTGCAGAGGCTCGTCGAGCAGTTCTTGCCCGGCGCCTTCGGCTATTACAATCACCATATGTCCGTTTTCTCTGAGCCTTTTCTCGATGTACTCGAAAAGCCCGCCGGGCCCTTCTAGAAAGAAAGGCGACTCGGGTATGAGGCAGCAGTCCACGTCTCGACTGGCTAGCGTCGCGTGCATGGCAATAAATCCTATGTAATAGTATTTTTTTGTGATAAGGTTTTCTTGAAATAAGAGAAATAACTGCGAATATAATGTCTCTGTATGTTTTATTACCGCTGTATCTTCCCATCAGTTTGACGAGGCCAATGCCATTTTCGTGACTCGTGGCTTCGACGTGGGCTGCGTTTATAGCACGCTCAGCTTCCTCAACAGCAGAGTCGAAGCCAAACGATTTGTCTATTACCTATATTCGTTAGGACAATGGTTTTGAGTTTAATATATTCGCAATAACTATTGAGAGATATCGAAGGGCGAGAACGGTGGTAAAAATAGTACGGGAATGTCGTTGTCTAAGGTCTTTGGGATTCCGATAACTGCGACTTTCAGACCTCTTCTTCTTATTTCCTGCGTTTATGGGACGAGAGATTTTTATTGCAGAATCATTTATGTATACGAACAGCATATTGGTTTTATGGAAGATGTTATATACCTCAAAGATGGTTTCTATTCCTTTCTGAGTACCGTCTCCTCCTATTATGTAGACCTAAAAGAAGGAACAAACACGTCGAATGCTGGTAATAAAGAATCGAAACTCGAGGAATTTGATTAAGACAAAAAAAAAACCTGGTTAATTCCTCTGTCCTGAATGCTGTCGATGATCTTCTTAGTGTTGTAACCACTCTGAGATGTTCCGAGCACAGTTCCACCTCTCTTGTGAATGTCGTTTACAGAGGAAGGAGTCAGCGTTTTGAAGTTCTTGGAGTAAAATTCATGGAGTCAGCATATATAGACGATTTTGCTAGACGTTTCAAAATCTACGAAATGCGTTTTGCTTGCTGCAGATCATAACGAAGAACGTGTCCATACGTAAATGTAAACAAAAGGAATAATCAAGTCGAGATTCTTACAATAACGCCAAGAACTTTCTTTACGCCATACATATGATGCAAACTGCAAACGAGTTCTCTTATAACGGTATTAAGACCAGGGCAGAGGCCACCGCATGTGACTATACATGCATTGACATCATCGGACTTGAAATAAACCTGAAAGAAAGAAAAAGAGAGCTTACACTAGACTCAATCCCTTTCGTTTCGAAAATACTTTTTTTTGGTTTTTACGTACTCTCTGACGAGGGCCAGCTCGTCGGAAATGGATCCCCCTCGGCGTATCCTTGTGGACGACAATCTGTAAGAAACAAAAAAAACCGGGAAATAACATTTTTGGTCTGTTCTTGCTTAAAGTTATCAGATCATCCATCATATATATATGCACGAGGAAAGGCTCACCTTTTCTGGGATGGTGTCATCGAAGTCAACAAAGTACTGCCTGCAAAATACAAGATTCATTCTATAAGCTGATGATCTATATTCAACAAAAAAAAAAGCTTTTTAAGGGAGAGATAAGATGCGATGATCGAAGTTAACTTACTTAACAGCTGCATACGCTGGATTATCTTGCAAGGGATTAGGATATGTCTGTCGAGAGTAGAAAATCAAGAACAGAAAACTCAGATTCATATGGCAGAAAACTAAGAAGAATCTCGGTATACATACATACAAAGCCCTGCTCATGCTATGCTAACATAAATAAGCAAAGTCATACAAGTAAAATATGATTCTTACAGGAAGATCAGGAATATAATCAGATATATGAGGCACGTCTTCAAGCGTATAACCAAACTCTCCACTGACGATCTTAGAATTCATGGAATTGCTCTGTGATCCCATTTTATTATATTATCATCCGTAATCAATGACCCTTTTCTAGAAACCTATCGATCAGCTTCGCTACTGAACTTGCGATCGCCAACGCTCGATGAATCAACGTTAGGCAAATAACCCATCAACAGTTTCTACTTTGACCAAGTCTTTGTGAGCTAAAGAAAACAGCATCCCCTTGAAGTAGTTTCTCGCCTTGTCTGCTTAGAAGAAGTTTGACGAACGTACTTTTCAAACTCTTACGCCTCAGCTCAGTAGAACAACGTGAAAAACGACTGGCGTACAGAGACTCGCTTTTTCTGAGTCGAACGAACTCTTTCTTGAGACGGTTCACGGAGAGAAAGTTGAGAAAAGGTCTGTTCTGTTATTACTACTGTACAAAATATCTATTGGATTCTCAGCCATATTATATGTAAGGTCAGCATTGTTTCCTTCTCCACATATCTAAGGTGTTCGAGAAAAAAGGAATATTCCATTTCTGTTGTAGATATTATTGCTATTTATTCGTTGCTCTAATAATATAATTCTTCATTTCTTTTGTTGATTTATATGACGTCACATTTCACGGACAGATAGTTGCTAACATTGGCTTAGTTTAGGATCTTTAAAGGTAGGTTTTAATTTTAGTTATATATATATGACAGAACATTCAATATTATGACCATGCAACAGTTTAAAATCAAATTTCCAACCAAGTTCTCTGCATTTTACACGCCGTGCAATATATATACAATACAAATCGAAAAAAATTCTCAACAGTCAAAGCGTAACATGGACAGTATGTACAATGCTGAATGGATCAGAGAGCATTTTAAAACTTACTCCCAAGTTTTTTCTCTTCAATATGATAGTCAGGCTATGCACAAGCTGCCGTCTTAGGCTTGTGTTTCGATCTTTGCTGCCTCGCGATCGTTCTCCCGCTATAAACCCAAACTTTCAGAGATTCGATGAGATATGAAAATCTGACCATCATTGGGACGACGATCAGCTCATTGCCAGCTTTGACATTACGAGGACTGTGGTAACTAACCTTCAAGATCTTCTTTCGTAATCAAAACGCACTCTCCAGATAGACACGTCGAAGTAAAAGTTGCGTGTCGTTGTTTGAATTCTTCAACCGCCCGGGGGGCATAACAACTCAGAAAAGGGTTAACGATAAAGCACCAGTTGTGACTTGTCCCTTGCTGTGTTTCCTGAGTCACAGAGAAGTGCAATTATAAACACCAAAGAAGTGATACACATCAAGACCAACATTCGATACGTTTTAAATTATATGAATTCAAGGCAGATACGAGTAATTTAGAGGCGTACTGTGACTGAAAATCCACAGCTCGTTTGGTGTCCGAAAATGAAGGAGCATAGAGATAATCCCTTGTGGGAATGACAAGATGGTCTGTGCCATAAGCCTGAACAAGGCAACACTAATGTCGCTAGGAGACACAGTTGAGAGAGAATTCAAGTAAATCATAGCCCATGTAACTCGCCACTATCTCATCGAGTAGTATTGAAAAAACAACTGAATCCTAAAACATGACTGGAAAATGCTTTCATGGTGCGATACAAACTCGAAGGCAAAATCCTCGACTTGTATGGTACAAAGACGATGGGACCAATGTCTCAAATGGCTCATTGAGAGTGATCATACCACCTACTCCAAGCTGCTTCAATTCGAGGCACATCGCCTGGAAATGGAACAGCTCCCAATAGAAGAAACTAAATGCCCATCATAGAGGAACAGATAACTCAGCACTAACAGTAGCTGCAAATCATGATGTAATCTATGATAGATCACTCTCAACCAAAATAAACTCTAAAAATTCTCAAGCATGGCAGGGATTATCACCAATCGGTAGAAAAAACCAAATGCCTCTAAATATTAATATCTTTTAATTCAGATTGATCCACCGCATCAGACAATTAATTCGTAAAACACAATAACTAAAAACTTCTCTACCTGATCGATTTGGTCCCACCATCTGAACTCAGACTGCAATTATTTCCCGAAGCGTCATCAAACCAAAATAAGCAACACGATAAAAAAAACATATGTACTATTTTTAAAGTTATGCATAGGATGAAGGAATTAATAAATTTCACTAGGACAGAAGAAGCAACAACCTAGGACTTGGTAATCCTCGCATTACAGTGCTCACGCACACACACACACAACACAGAGATCGCGGAAAGAAATATGGGATTTTTTGAATCTTACTCGTAACAATGAATAAAATTTCTGTTATATATAATGCACAAGGAAGACTAAAGAAGAATCACATCATAAGTTTCCAAAATCCAGCTACTTGTACACTGCAATCATATTCTGATGAGAAAAGAACGCGACTTTTAGTCTTGGGATAAAGAAACACCAAGAACACGGATAGCGATAATTAATTCAAACTTAGGGCAAGCGTGATATTGAAGAGACTCAGGGATATACACATGCTATTTCCCGGTGACCTTATTCAAATAAAAATTATATCTAATTTGAGCTAATCAACTAACATTTTAGCCCAATTACTAACTGCTTGAGATAATCCAGCAAAACGATCTCCTAGATTCTTTCGAACTGGTGCAATGGCTCCTCTAACCACATTCAAAAATAAATCAAATCTTGTGAGTGACTCCTTGGCCCTTTTAGAATAATCATCTTCAGTCTTGTCTTCATCAAGATCTTGTATCCTATCATATTCATTCATAGTCAAACATACTTGTAAAGCAGGCATGCATGAGCAACTCAAGAATGAAACAACATGACTTGAAATATATAATATTTCACTCACCTCGAAAAACCACGCTGCACCATCGCACTGTCAATAGAAAGCTGATCTTTAAGGGGAAGAAAGCTAGGAACAAACTCATTAACGTACTTGTAAATACGTTTCAGGGGTTTCTCCATCCCGAGAAATCTCATAGTTTTATACTTTGGGTGGTAACAGAACCAATCACGCCGCTCCCAGAGCATAAGTATTTCTCCATTGCTGAGAACCTGAAAAGGAAACCACAGTTCAAGTTTAGGAACCGAAGGATGATCACCTATCGCCAACTCTTTGCTCCAAGGGAAATCCTTTGTCATCAAATCGAAGTCGTCTATCACCAACTCTTCGCTCCAAGTGAAGTCCTTTCTCATGACCCACAAAAAGAAACGCTTCCATTTCAGAGTGTTATTTTCGAATTGGCAATGATTGACATAGGCACACAAGCAGCCTCCAAAAACTCCAAGATCCATTTTCGGTAGATGGGAAGAAGATCCCAATGCTTTCAATTCACTAGGCACTGCAACTTCCCCGAGCTCTTCCTTATCGAAATCAAAGTAAACTATCCTCGAGAACGATTCCAACATATAAGCAACACCATTCAAGTGGGTAATGCTGTACGAGACTGAGTTGATAATATGATGTCCAGTTTCAACGTTTCTCCACAAACCTGATCCAACCTCGAGGATTTCAACACTATAAGGTTCATACCCACACATACGATAAAAGTTCAACACTTTGTACTTATTAGTATGGGCACTGAATCCGAACACTCGGATCCCAAGATGGTCTCCTACACCAGGCACTTTAACGTATTCGTTTGTCACGGGATTAAATACGACGGACTCGGACTCACTATGAAACCTACTTTCTAGGTAGAGTAACCCTTTGCACGAACCCAGCAGATCGATGTCATCTGGATCTTCGAATTTAGGTACGAGAAACGGGAATTTCGTGAAGGAGAATTCGATGCTGCGCTGCCGTCTCTGTGGATCGACTTCAGGGTCAAAAAGGAGGAGATTCCGAGTGCCAAATCGAATCATGACCACGGCGGCGGCTGCGGTGACGCTCGACGACGCTAGATCGTTGAAAATTTTGCATACACACTTGCAAGCTAATAGGGCTTTCAAAGGCAGTCTGCAGAAAATCTCCATTAAAACGTCCTCAGGCAGATCCGTGAGCGAATTCCTCCATCTCGTTGTCGATCTTTTCCTTCTGGTGCGACGGCTAGGGTTTACAGACATTCTGTGAGGAGGGTGAGCTATTGTGGTAGTAACGAAACGACGGGGCAAAGGTAATTTAAGGAAAGGGGAAATGACGGATTTTTACTTTCCATTAAAAATTATATAATAAATACTAATATTCTTTTGCACACTACGGCTGCGTTTACTTTACAGATGAGAAAACATAGTACAAAAAAGCCCATGATAGAAACTACGATAGTAATCTTATCCCATCTTAAACAGTAATTATTCTGTGAGGTTCACTTAGGGGTGTTCAAAAATCGGGATAACCGAATAACCAAACCGAAAAACCGAAAATTCGGTATGAACCGAACCGAACCGAATGGGTTCGGTTCGGTTTTCGGTTCTTAAAAATAGAAAACCGAAAATTTCGATTTTTTCGGTTCGGTTATTCGGTTAACCGAATAAAAACCGAAAAACCGAAATTTAATAAATTAATTAATATATATATTTAATAAATTAATTAATATATATTGATATATTTAATAATTAATATATATGTATTTAATAATTAATTATTATATGTATTTTAATAAATTATTGAATATATATTTAGTAAATTAATTAATATAATATAAATTAATTCCGAAATATTATTTTTTCCCCAAAAATTATTATTATTTTTTTTTTTCGGACCGAAAAAACCGAAAAAAAATTCGGTTTTTACCGAACCGAACCGATTAAGTTCGGTTCGGTTTTCGGTTATAAAATTCTTGAACCGAAAATTCGGTTAACCGAATTTTCGGTTCGGTTCGGTTCGGTTTTAACCGAATGAACAGCCCTAGGTTCACTTGCCAACATTATTTGATCGGTACCTCATTTTTATATATGCCATTTGACAAATATACCCTTCAATAACGTTGCTCTTGCTTGTGTTGTGTGTGCCCATATGTGTGTGTTTTCCTATCAACTTGATGGTACGGCGTCGTTTCTGGTCTTACAATTTGCACTTTCTTACTAGAATGGGCGCAAAGTAGGGAATGCGCGATATATTTGGCATTTCAGAAGCCCATTTAAAGCCCATCGAGGGAACGACTCGGCCCAGTTGAAGTTCGTTCATCTTCCTCCTCAATCAACTACCACCCTCGTTGAAATGTTAAAAACTGTCGGTGACTCGCTTATATTAATCTTTGTTTAACAATTCAATATATATGTATATGTATAATCCAATTTTATAAGTTTGCATGTCTGTGCATCTCTATCATTTGAGAGATGTAGAAATTCGGGCCGGACCTCCGATAATTTTATCCCTTAACGAGGCCCATGCACACACGTTACACATGAGGAGGGGTTCAATTATAAGCTTGATGGGGTTCCTTCCTAAAACCAATTGATGATAAGAGGAATTGTACCTGGCAGACATGTTTCTGAGCTCCGTATGCATTTTATATATGTAAAGTAAATTGTTAATTGTGACTTTTAGTACCTACCGTCCAAGCATAGCCAACTATGCATTTTCACGTGGGCTACCAAACAATGGAAGTGGGCGCTTGACATAATGGAATGAAGAATGAGACAGCCTCATTTGTTTGACTGTGTGCGCATTCATTTTTGAATTGGATTTCGTGTGTTTACATGCTGAGCGATCGAGGGAACTCAGCCTATAAATAGGCATCATACGAAGCAGCAGAAATTGCCTCAGAGCCACAGATACCACCACAATATCTTCAGCGAGGGTTTATTCATCGGTCACACGTCTCCGTTATTTCTTTGTAGCTTACTCCTAGTTGTGTAGCTGCTTTTGTATCACGTCAGTGTACATGTCTGTAATCACCCCACATAATAAAGTTCTACCCTCCGGCCCGTGGACGTAGGTCATTCTGACCGAACTACGTAAATCTCGTGTCACTGTCCAAATTTAATTTTCGTCTCTATTATTTATTATCGTCATTTTTCGGGCAAATAATTATCGGGAATTTTCCGCATATCCTAACAAATTGATATCAGAGCCAACCCCGATTTATTTTTTAGCCACCATGACGATAACAAAGATGTCAATTGAAAAGTTCGACAGAAATGTCAACTTTGCAATGTGGAGTCTCAAGATGGAGGCCGTACTCATTCAAGACGGTTGCGAGGTGGCGCTTGAAGGCGCAAAGAAGAAACCAACCGAAATGAAGGACGATCAATTTAACGAATTGGACAAGAATGCCAGATCGGCTATTATATTAAATCTCTCTTACGAGGTTTTACAAGAAGTTGTCACGGAGACGACGGCCATGGGTATGTGGGATGCGTTAAAAGCGATCTACATGAAGAAGACTAAGGAGAACCGGCTTTATTTAAAGCATAAGCTATACAGTATGAAAATGACGGAAGGTACTTCTATTCTTTCGCATCTCGATAAATTCGATTCTATCATTATTGATTTGGCGAACGTAGAAGTAAAAGTGACGGACGAAGATCAGGCCATAATATTGTTGTGTTCCCTTCCCTCGTCTTTAAAGCATTTTCGTGACACCATAATCTATGGAAAGGATACAATATCGTATGCTAGTGTCAAATCTGCTTTACAATCAAAAGAACAGATAGACAGGGATATTACGGGAGAAACAAGTGGTAGCCAGGCAGAAGGCCTGTTTGCACGGGGAAGACCAGAACGTAGAGATGCTGAAAGTAGCAGATCTAAAGAAAGGTCGAAATCCAGGTACAGAAATAAAGTCTGTAATTTTTGCGAGAAAAAGGGACACATTAAAGCTGATTATTTTAAATTAAAAAATAAGGGAGAAAAATAATCAGCAATTTAGTAAACCCGCCGAAGCTAGTTTAGCTACTGATGAGAGCGATGGAACTATGTTTGTAGCAACTGCAAATGTTGTTAGGTCTGAAAATGAGTGGATCTTAGATTCGGGTTGTTCTTACCACATAAGTCGGAGTCAAGATTATTTCTCCATATATGAAAAATTCGATGGTGGATATGTTTTAATGGGAAATGATGCTCCGTGTAAAGTTGTTGGTAAAGGCACTGTTAGGATCAAGATGTTCGACGGAATCATCCGAACGCTCACAGAAGTCAGACATGTTCCAGATATGAAGAGAAATCTTGTCTCTTTAGGCACACTTGAATCTCAAGGGTGCAGGTTCTCAGGTGAAGGTGGAGTTTTGAAGATTGCCAGAGGTGCCCTGGTCGTGATGAAAGCTTGCAGGTCTGGAAATTTATATATTTTGCAGGGAACTACTGTGACAGGTTCCGCTGCAGTTTCGACATCCCCGGAAGTTGATACCACGAGATTATGGCATATGCAACTTGGACACATGGGAGAAAAAGGCTTGACGATTTTAAGCAAGCGGGGCCTACTTTGCGGTCAAAGTACTGGTAAGATGGACTTCTGCGAACATTGCATTTTTGGGAAGCAGAAACGAGTCAGCTTCAATTCGCCATCTGTCCACAGGACGAAAGGTACTTTGGACTATATTCATTCTGATGTATGGGGTCCTTCTCGTGTTCCGTCCAAAGGTGGTGCAAGATACATGTTGACTTTGATTGATGATTTTTCAAGGAAAGTCTGGGTCTATTTTCTTAAACAGAAAAGTCATGTTTTCCTAACATTTAAACAATGGAAAGCTTTGATTGAAAAGCAGACAGGAAAACAGATCAAGCGGTTGCGGACAGATAATGGCTTAGAATTTTACAGAAACGAGTTAAACGAGTTTTGCAAAAATGAAGGAATTGCTCGACATCACACTGTTCGAATGACGCCTCAACAAAATGGTGTTGCCGAGCGCATGAACCGGACGCTTTTAGAGAGAGCTCGATGTATGATCTCCAACGCCGGGTTGACAAATGATTTTTGGGCTGAAGCTATCGCCGCAGCATGTTATATTGTCAACCGCTCACCGTGTTCACCGATCAATTTCAAGACTCCTGAGGAAGTATGGTCAGGTACTCCTGCTGATTACTCCAACTTAACAATATTTGGGTGCCCAGCTTATATGCACGTAAACGAGGGAAAGTTAGAGCCTAGAGCTAAGAAATGTATTTTCCTCGGTTACGCTTCAGGGGTGAAAGGATATAGATTATATAATCCTGATCCCAAGTCACCCAAATTTATAATTAGCAGAGATGTTACTTTTGAAGAGTCTTCTATGTTACATCCTTCAAAAGAGTCTACTAATCCTTTTAGTCAAGAAAAGAAGGATAGTGTACACAGCGAGGTGGAACTCGAGATCAACAAAGATCCTTCAGATGATCCTGCTACAAGTTCAACAGATCAAGAGGATGAGCCAGATGCTGATTCAGATCATGTTGCAGATGAAAGCACCGAGCAGGAATATTCTATAGCCAGAGACAAGGAGAGACGGGAGATTCGACTACCACAGCGGTACGTAAATTTAGTTTCGTACGCTTTATCAGTGGCGCAAGAAACAGGTAGAGGTGACGAACCTTCTACCTACTCGGAGGCAATAAGCGATGATAATTCTGATAAGTGGCTGGTAGCGATGAATGAAGAAATGGAGTCTCTGCACAAGAATGGTACTTGGATTCTTGTGCTGCCGCCGAAGAAAAAGAAAATAGTCGGATGTAAGTGGGTCAAAAAGAAAAAAGAAGGTTTATCTGGTTCGGACGATGCAAGGTATAAGGCACGATTAGTCGCGAAAGGCTATAGTCAGGTACAAGGTGTTGATTTTAATGAAGTATTCTCACCTGTCGTTAGACATAGCTCTATTCGTGTATTGCTTGCATTCGTTGCCATGTATGATTTGGAGTTAGAACAGCTTGACGTCAAGACAGCGTTCTTACATGGCGATTTAGATGAACAGATTTATATGAAGCAACCTGAAGGCTTCATAGTTGAAGGCAAGGAAGACCAAGTTTGTCTGCTGAAGAAATCCTTATACGGATTAAAGCAGTCTCCAAGACAGTGGTATAAACGGTTTGATTCTTTCATGTTGGGTCATGGTTTCTCCAGGAGCAAGTATGATAGTTGTGTTTACTTCCGGAAGTTAAATGACAGTTCGTTCATTTATCTATTGTTATATGTTGATGACATGCTCATTGCGGCTAAGAATCTTGCAGAAATTCACCAGTCGAAGGCCTTATTGAACGGTGAATTTGAAATTAAGGATTTAGGAGCAGCTAAGAAGATTCTTGGTATGGAGATTAGACGTGATAGAGGAGCTGGTAAGTTATACCTGACCCAGGAAAGTTACCTCAAGAAGGTTTTGGAAAGATTTGGCATGAGCGATGCCAAACCAGTCAGCACTCCTCTTGCTAGCCATTTTAGGCTAAGCGCTGCTCAGTCACCATCATCAGATGAGGAAGAAGCGTACATGGCACGAGTTCCTTACTCTAGGGCAGTCGGCAGTATTATGTATGCAATGGCTCTTCCAGTTTCAAAGTTCAAACAGTGTTTGGACTTGATTGGTGTTTTAAAGTTGGTGAACTAGCCCGTCGGGGCTATGGTCGGAGGGAGATGGAAATAAAAGTATTTCTACATTAAGGTGGAGTAGTTTTAGGTACCAAAAGTCAAGGTGGAGATTTGTTAATTGTGACTTTTAGTACCTACCGTCCAAGCATAGCCAACTATGCATTTTCACGTGGGCTACCAAACAATGGAAGTGGGCGCTTGACATAATGGAATGAAGAATGAGACAGCCTCATTTGTTTGACTGTGTGCGCATTCATTTTTGAATTGGATTTCGTGTGTTTACATGCTGAGCGATCGAGGGAACTCAGCCTATAAATAGGCATCATACGAAGCAGCAGAAATTGCCTCAGAGCCACAGATACCACCACAATATCTTCAGCGAGGGTTTATTCCTCGGTCACACGTCTCCGTTATTTCTTTGTAGCTTACTCCTAGTTGTGTAGCTGCTTTTGTATCACGTCAGTGTACATGTCTGTAATCACCCCACATAATAAAGTTCTACCCTCCGGCCCGTGGACGTAGGTCATTCTGACCGAACCACGTAAATCTCGTGTCACTGTCCAAATTTAATTTTCGTCTCTATTATTTATTATCGTCATTTTTCGGGCAAATAATTATCGGGAATTTTCCGCATATCCTAACAAATTGATATCAGAGCCAACCCCGATTTATTTTTTAGCCACCATGACGATAACAAAGATGTCAATTGAAAAGTTCGACAGAAATGTCAACTTTGCAATGTGGAGTCTCAAGATGGAGGCCGTACTCATTCAAGACGGTTGCGAGGTGGCGCTTGAAGGCGCAAAGAAGAAACCAACCGAAATGAAGGACGATCAATTTAACGAATTGGACAAGAATGCCAGATCGGCTATTATATTAAATCTCTCTTACGAGGTTTTACAAGAAGTTGTCACGGAGACGACGGCCATGGGTATGTGGGATGCGTTAAAAGCGATCTACATGAAGAAGACTAAGGAGAACCGGCTTTATTTAAAGCACAAGCTATACAGTATGAAAATGACGGAAGGTACTTCTATTCTTTCGCATCTCGATAAATTCGATTCTATCATTATTGATTTGGCGAACGTAGAAGTAAAAGTGACGGACGAAGATCAGGCCATAATATTGTTGTGTTCCCTTCCCTCGTCTTTAAAGCATTTTCGTGACACCATAATCTATGGGAAAGATACAATATCGTATGCTAGTGTCAAATCTGCTTTACAATCAAAAGAACAGATAGACAGGGATATTACGGGAGAAACAAGTGGTAGCCAGGCAGAAGGCCTGTTTGCACGGGGAAGACCAGAACGTAGAGATGCTGAAAGTAGCAGATCTAAAGAAAGGTCGAAATCCAGGTACAGAAATAAAGTCTGTAATTTTTGCGAGAAAAAGGGACACATTAAAGCTGATTATTTTAAATTAAAAAATAAGGGAGAAAAATAATCAGCAATTTAGTAAACCCGCCGAAGCTAGTTTAGCTACTGATGAGAGCGATGGAACTATGTTTGTAGCAACTGCAAATGTTGTTAGGTCTGAAAATGAGTGGATCTTAGATTCGGGTTGTTCTTACCACATAAGTCGGAGTCAAGATTATTTCTCCATATATGAAAAATTCGATGGTGGATATGTTTTAATGGGAAATGATGCTCCGTGTAAAGTTGTTGGTAAAGGCACTGTTAGGATCAAGATGTTCGACGGAATCATCCGAACGCTCACAGAAGTCAGACATGTTCCAGATATGAAGAGAAATCTTGTCTCTTTAGGCACACTTGAATCTCAAGGGTGCAGGTTCTCAGGTGAAGGTGGAGTTTTGAAGATTGCCAGAGGTGCCCTGGTCGTGATGAAAGCTTGCAGGTCTGGAAATTTATATATTTTGCAGGGAACTACTGTGACAGGTTCCGCTGCAGTTTCGACATCCCCGGAAGTTGATACCACGAGATTATGGCATATGCAACTTGGACACATGGGAGAAAAAGGCTTGACGATTTTAAGCAAGCGGGGCCTACTTTGCGGTCAAAGTACTGGTAAGATGGACTTCTGCGAACATTGCATTTTTGGGAAGCAGAAACGAGTCAGCTTCAATTCGCCATCTGTCCACAGGACGAAAGGTACTTTGGACTATATTCATTCTGATGTATGGGGTCCTTCTCGTGTTCCGTCCAAAGGTGGTGCAAGATACATGTTGACTTTGATTGATGATTTTTCAAGGAAAGTCTGGGTCTATTTTCTTAAACAGAAAAGTCATGTTTTCCTAACATTTAAACAATGGAAAGCTTTGATTGAAAAGCAGACAGGAAAACAGATCAAGCGGTTGCGGACAGATAATGGCTTAGAATTTTACAGAAACGAGTTAAACGAGTTTTGCAAAAATGAAGGAATTGCTCGACATCACACTGTTCGAATGACGCCTCAACAAAATGGTGTTGCCGAGCGCATGAACCGGACGCTTTTAGAGAGAGCTCGATGTATGATCTCCAACGCCGGGTTGACAAATGATTTTTGGGCTGAAGCTATCGCCGCAGCATGTTATATTGTCAACCGCTCACCGTGTTCACCGATCAATTTCAAGACTCCTGAGGAAGTATGGTCAGGTACTCCTGCTGATTACTCCAACTTAACAATATTTGGGTGCCCAGCTTATATGCACGTAAACGAGGGAAAGTTAGAGCCTAGAGCTAAGAAATGTATTTTCCTCGGTTACGCTTCAGGGGTGAAAGGATATAGATTATATAATCCTGATCCCAAGTCACCCAAATTTATAATTAGCAGAGATGTTACTTTTGAAGAGTCTTCTATGTTACATCCTTCAAAAGAGTCTACTAATCCTTTTAGTCAAGAAAAGAAGGATAGTGTACACAGCGAGGTGGAACTCGAGATCAACAAAGATCCTTCAGATGATCCTGCTACAAGTTCAACAGATCAAGAGGATGAGCCAGATGCTGATTCAGATCATGTTGCAGATGAAAGCACCGAGCAGGAATATTCTATAGCCAGAGACAAGGAGAGACGGGAGATTCGACTACCACAGCGGTACGTAAATTTAGTTTCGTACGCTTTATCAGTGGCGCAAGAAACAGGTAGAGGTGACGAACCTTCTACCTACTCGGAGGCAATAAGCGATGATAATTCTGATAAGTGGCTGGTAGCGATGAATGAAGAAATGGAGTCTCTGCACAAGAATGGTACTTGGATTCTTGTGCTGCCGCCGAAGAAAAAGAAAATAGTCGGATGTAAGTGGGTCAAAAAGAAAAAAGAAGGTTTATCTGGTTCGGACGATGCAAGGTATAAGGCACGATTAGTCGCGAAAGGCTATAGTCAGGTACAAGGTGTTGATTTTAATGAAGTATTCTCACCTGTCGTTAGACATAGCTCTATTCGTGTATTGCTTGCATTCGTTGCCATGTATGATTTGGAGTTAGAACAGCTTGACGTCAAGACAGCGTTCTTACATGGCGATTTAGATGAACAGATTTATATGAAGCAACCTGAAGGCTTCATAGTTGAAGGCAAGGAAGACCAAGTTTGTCTGCTGAAGAAATCCTTATACGGATTAAAGCAGTCTCCAAGACAGTGGTATAAACGGTTTGATTCTTTCATGTTGGGTCATGGTTTCTCCAGGAGCAAGTATGATAGTTGTGTTTACTTCCGGAAGTTAAATGACAGTTCGTTCATTTATCTATTGTTATATGTTGATGACATGCTCATTGCGGCTAAGAATCTTGCAGAAATTCACCAGTCGAAGGCCTTATTGAACGGTGAATTTGAAATTAAGGATTTAGGAGCAGCTAAGAAGATTCTTGGTATGGAGATTAGACGTGATAGAGGAGCTGGTAAGTTATACCTGACCCAGGAAAGTTACCTCAAGAAGGTTTTGGAAAGATTTGGCATGAGCGATGCCAAACCAGTCAGCACTCCTCTTGCTAGCCATTTTAGGCTAAGCGCTGCTCAGTCACCATCATCAGATGAGGAAGAAGCGTACATGGCACGAGTTCCTTACTCTAGGGCAGTCGGCAGTATTATGTATGCAATGGCTCTTCCAGTTTCAAAGTTCAAACAGTGTTTGGACTTGATTGGTGTTTTAAAGTTGGTGAACTAGCCCGTCGGGGCTATGGTCGGAGGGAGATGGAAATAAAAGTATTTCTACATTAAGGTGGAGTAGTTTTAGGTACCAAAAGTCAAGGTGGAGATTTGTTAATTGTGACTTTTAGTACCTACCGTCCAAGCATAGCCAACTATGCATTTTCACGTGGGCTACCAAACAATGGAAGTGGGCGCTTGACATAATGGAATGAAGAATGAGACAGCCTCATTTGTTTGACTGTGTGCGCATTCATTTTTGAATTGGATTTCGTGTGTTTACATGCTGAGCGATCGAGGGAACTCAGCCTATAAATAGGCATCATACGAAGCAGCAGAAATTGCCTCAGAGCCACAGATACCACCACAATATCTTCAGCGAGGGTTTATTCCTCGGTCACACGTCTCCGTTATTTCTTTGTAGCTTACTCCTAGTTGTGTAGCTGCTTTTGTATCACGTCAGTGTACATGTCTGTAATCACCCCACATAATAAAGTCCTACCATCCGGCCCGTGGACGTAGGTCATTCTGACCGAACCACGTAAATCTCGTGTCACTGTCCAAATTTATTTTTCGTGTCTATTATTTATTATCGTCATTTTTCGGGCAAATAATTATCGGGGATTTTCCGCATATCCTAACATAAATGATTATATTCATGAAAATCTTGGTATCTTCATGAGAATCAGCAATACAAAATTATATTACAGATGATATGATTTGTGTTGTACAAGAATCAAATTCCGTTTATATTATAACCAAAACATATTTCTACATCATCACATCATCACATGGATTCATTCGTTCTCAAACGAAAACACAAATCAAAGCACGAAACTAATTATGGCCGCCGTGATATATTATCATATTAGGCTTCGTTTCGAAATTTCTAACGAACTTGTTGTTATTATTAGCCTTGTAATTATTATTATTAGTAGTGTTCACGAGAAGATCTTCGATAGCTTTAGATACTTCTTGTTCTCCTTTCGCTGCTGAACCCAACGTCTTTCTTGAATCAAGAACATCAATATACGCAAACTGTTGAAAGAAAACAAAACGAAAAAACGTCCATAAGATACCTATCTAAAATTATATATAATAATAACATATGCATAATCAAGAATAATATGAGATACAAATTTTACCAATAAAACGGAGAGCAAGAGATAGTAAGGGAGAGCTTTCCTCTTCTCCATCTTTAGATAGCTGAGCTTAGATGTTGGTGTGTATATGTGGTGCTAACTGTACAACTTCTGACTTCATATTTATAGAGAAAATAACGTGTAATAATAATTATTATTCTACAGTCAACGCTTTCATGTTTTCTATCGTTAGAAATTGACAAGTTAACCAATAGAAGGCCAAGTGCTGTCTTAGTGTCGTATATGCGGGACTATTCATTATGTCACAAGACAACTCATCCAATAATTAATTTTGTTCTATTTAATTACCTAATTTAAAGGAGTGGGCTGTCCAAGCAAAGCCTTCTTTATTCAAATCAAAACGTCATTAAATTAAATTAAAAAAAGCCATTAATGAGAGGGAGGGATTACCATTTTTTCTAATCTATATATATGAAATCCTAGAAAACAAATGCAATAATGGTCAACGATGATACAACCTAACCTAACCTTTGTATTTTGCCATCAACATGCAAGGCATCTGGACGTAAATGTCAACTCATAGTCTTAATATTTTTATTTCAAACCAAATCTATCGAATTTAATACTATGCTTATGATGTCCACATAAAATATGGAGATGTGTAGCTAATCCAGCCATGTAATTCATTCATATTAATTTTTATACTCAATAGCAAAAATTTCAGACTAGGTCCTCGTAATTTCAAACGAAATCTTGCTCCACCGAAAGTTAGATTTTGGTTCTTGAGTGGAGTTGACTAAAATAGGAGCTTTATTATTTGATAGCCACCTCTAATCTTTCTACTGTTAGATAAGCTTTTCAATCTACTGTGGATATCGATATAGATAGATACTCCATTGTCAACTCTTACCATCAAAGAAAAAAGTCAATGATTTGATGTTCTTTCCATTAACATATGAAGTAACCTGTTTGTTTCTCTATTGTAGTGTTTATCCACTTGACTATTTTCTGTATATATTACGTAGCCTGTGAGCTGTAGCACCATCTCTCCATGTTTGACTAATAATTACTAGAGTTTTCTTATAAACTAAAAAAAAAAGGTTATTGTACGTGGTTGAAATAAAGGCTTAAGATTTTCAGAATAATTTCTATCATCATATTCAGAGAAATTCATTCAAGTGCTTGAAAGGACGGAAGAGATATGGACTTTAGTACATACAGTTCTGTGATGATCTTATTACCACTGCTTTTATCTGTTTCTTTTCCCAGGTAATAATTGTCTTCACGAATAGTGATCTTTCTTCAGGCGATTAATTAATACAGACAACAAAAGCACCACGCAATAACGATGAAGGGTAAAATTCTTGATTCTGGTTTTTTACAGTGTAAAGCTGCAGGCAATCATCTTCTTCTAAAGCTCGACGACGGCCATGTCGAAGAAAGAAATGGTGGAAGAAGCTTCCATGATCATCATCATCATCATCGTCATCATCGCATGGATATCAAAGACGACGACCCTGAGCTCAATCTCTTCTTCCATTACAGCAACCTCAAGCCCGGCAATAAAATGCTCGTCTACTTCACAACGAAGGATCCTTCGACAACCCCTCAACTCCTCTCCCAAGAAGAGTCAGATTCAATCCCTTTCTCCCTTTCCCAGTTCGATCGAATCATCGATTTCTTCAACTTCTCGAAGGACTCGAGCCAAGCCATAGCCATGGAGACCACACTCAAGCACTGCGAATTCCCGCCCATCGAAGGTGAAGCCAAGTTCTGCGCCGCCTCCTTAAAATCCATGCTCGGCTCAGTCCGCCGAGCCTTTGGGCCGGGCTCGGCGTTCGAAGTCCTGACCACGAAGTACCTCTCCGAGGCAATCACTCCTTTGCAGAACTACACGGTGGTCGAAGTCGATGACTTGCTGGTTTCGAAGATGATGGCTTGTCATATGCTGCCTTACCCTTACGCCGTCTATTACTGCCATGGACAAGCTGGGGATAACAAGCTTTACAAGGTGTTGCTCGAAGGAGACGATGAAGGTCGTCAAAGGGTCGAAGCTGCTGGGATTTGTCATATGGATACTTCGCAGTGGGACCCAAATCATGTCTCGTTTAGGGTTTTGAAAACCCTCCCCGGCGCTTCGCCGGTTTGTCATTTCTTTCCGGCGGATAATCTCATCTGGGTCGAGAAAACCCCCTAAAGATCTTGTAATGATTCCTAGGTTATCTTGTATGTACTTTACGGAATTAAAGAGAGATCATTGTAAAACGTTCTTGCGATCCAAAATTAAGACAGATTGTCAGCTAACTCCCACTAAATACAAAAAATTAGGGACAGCTTTTTTAACTTCAATGTGCCAGCCAAGATTCCAATAGGTGTAAGAAGATTCAAATTCTTCTCAGTGCCACAAAGCTCTCATCTTTAATCTTTTTCTTGAATAAAGTCGCGATCTTTGCAGAGTTGAATCCCATGGGTAGAGGAGGATGCTGCTGCTTCCCAAGCAAACAACAAAGGAGCTCATCATCATCATCATCATCATCATCATCATCATCATCATCATCATCATCATCATCATCATCATCATCATCATCGTGCCATAAGGTGGATCTAATTTAAGGCTTTGCGATAAATTGGGCGTAAATCAGTTTGACTGCAATAACACAATTGGCACACCACGGCATGATATTCGTCCCATTAGGGTCACAACCTTTGGGTCAGCAATGTTTGAGATGGGTACGATCAGGGGCGGCTCGCCCTATGGAGCCGGGGACATCGTAGGGGACGTCTCGAGCGAGCCCAGCGAGGGTGAGCAAGCCCTCGCCGAGCACCATGGCGAGTCGACGACTTACATTCATCTCATGATCACGAAAAGAATGCTTTTGTCTGAGGCAAGACATTTATCGTTTGGATTGTGATCGATTTGATTCATTCATATTCATCGTGCATGTATGGGGTCTCCCTTCTTGGTTTACGTGTTCCTCCCATCCCATGATGTAATGAAGATATAAATATCCAAATCATGCAAAAAAAGTACGAGGGAACAACAAGCGACGAGTACAAACAAGACGTGAAACAAAGATGTAAAGGCATCATCCATCACACAAACACGCAAAAGCAAGACAAACACACGCGACAATTAGCGTACAAATTCAAGAACATTATAGATAGTCTAGCTAGCAATGAGCAGTTTGAGTTGGATCGCATACGTTGGGGAGCTGCATTGCCCTAGTAGCGTTGATCCCGAGATAAGGCAAGTACTTGTTGTTCCTGAAATTACAAAGGCAAGTCAGGTTAGCACGTCCGAGGGCCGAGCAGCACGCCGAGGTGGGCGGAGGAGGAGTGGCTGAGCCGCTGGCCACCGCCGGCTTGCATTCGAACAGTTCTTGTTGGGACATTCCACACAGAGAGTTGTCGTCGTCTTTGTTGCTCTTGGCAGCCGACCCGTAAGTGCAGGCCAGAGCTAGCACGGCCATGGCCAACATGGTTAGCTTCAACAACTTTGAGAACTCCATTGTAGTGCTTGTAATGAATGAATCATTCTTCGTGGGTGGTGGTGTTTATATAGGCCGAATACATTACGATTTTTATATTGCAAATTGTGACTACACCACCGTCCTAGTTTCTTATGAATCTGTGTGTTGTTCATATTATTTATTTGAGTGGTGGAGGGAATACCAATGGGCAAAGAAACATAGGCCACTAATTGGCTCTCGTGACAAATGGATTCAGTGATGACTTGTCCGTATACATCACGGAGTTGTACTTTGCTGTATTCGTGTGCTATGAACTAAGCACATAGGACAGAAAGAAATCCAAGCCAAAACATGTGGTTCAAAATCGTTCGACTCTAAGGCATGTAATGAAAAAGCTCGACACGTGATGATGATCTTATGTATAATGAAGACACGGGATAGTTTAAACGGCTATGAAAAAGGAATCAATTGGCAAGCCTTTCCATTTCTTCCCTTAACTTACTGGCCATAGTTTCATTCCCCTGTTTTGCGTACCCGTCGACGAACGCACCGTAAATCTCAGAGTTCGGTTCGAACCCCTTGCGAACCATCTCGGCCTGAAACTGCAAAGCCTCGTCCATCTTTCCTTCATCGCACAAGCCAGCGATTAACCTTCGGTAGCTTTCCCTCGTAAGAAAGCCCTCGTTTCTCCTCGACGCTTTCGACCACAACTCTGCTGCTGCGCCAGCTTCGTTCTTTTCGCACAGCGACCCGACAATCGCATTAATCGTCGAACTCTCGGGAGAAAAACCTCTTCGGGACATATCTTCGTACAGAAGCGTAATCGAACTAACATCTCCTTTTAAGCAGTACCCCTTTATAAGATGCTCGAAGGTAACGCGAGTCCCCTCGATGCCTCTCATGACCATTTCCCTGTACATTTCCTCGGCCCTTTCGATCCCTCCAACGCTGCAAAAACCTCCAATGACGGTGTTATACGCCACCAAATCGCGCTCCAACCCTTTCTCATTCACGTCCTTCCAAACTCTCACCGCATCGTCCATTCTCCCACGGTCGCAATACGCAGCCATCAACACGTTGTAACTATGCGCATTCGGTTCGCAGCCAATGCTCTCCATTTCCCTCCAAACTTCTTCAACCTTATCCGCGAATCCTTCTCTGTGGAACCCAATCATCACAGCGTTGAACGTACTCGCGCTAAGTCTCCGCGCGCCCCTATCGCGCAGAATCTCCTTGTACAAATCGTACCCAGAAAAGCAACCCCGACTCTTCGACAACAGCTCTATCAAGCGATCGCAAGTCCACGTCCTCAGAGTCACATTTTTCGACCTCAGCATACGGTAGATTTCCAACGCCGAATCAGCCTTCTTCGACTCGATACAAGACATTACCAGCAGATCGAACACGAACGGAGCAGAATCGCAAGCCCTGTACGTCTTCGCCAGGGCCTCGAGGAGTAGAAGGGGGCGTTGTTGTTTGTCCCATCAGAGAACTCGCGCACGGCTGATTTGATGGCGGTTGAAGCTTGGATCTTGAGCCTCGATCTGCAGAGGATGTGGATGATGGTCGCGTAGGATGAAAGGGAGTGGGAGGCGAGAGAGAATCTCTGGGTGAAGTGGAAGAACCGTAGGGAGAGGTGGGCGTCGTTGCGTATTTGGAGGGCGATTTCGCAAAATTGGGATGCGGTGAGGGGTTTTGAGATCGACGATCGGAGGTTGGACCAGCGTGGCTTCGAACGGTGGTGTTTGAGGATCGACACGGCGGCGGAGACTACGGTATCTTCGTCGGGTTCTGCGGACGTAGAGAAGAGGCATGAAAATAGGCGGGACTTACCGTGACTGCGGGCGGCAAAATTGACGTAGGTTTGGGTCAGGAATTTCATCGAACAGATTGTGTCCGTCGATTACTGCAGATAGGAATGCGCGCATCGCCCAACCAGGTATCACTCATCCATGGATTTCAGACCTTGTAATTATCCATGTATCGGTAAATTCATCAAAACGATAAGCTGATGTAATGCTTTTCAACGTATAGAATAAATGTATGGAAAAGTGAATGCAATTCCCGCCAATACTTTCATTACAAAGCCAGCCATTTCTTCGCCGTATATATAGACAACACATCGCCCAAGCGAACACATTTCGCCGTATAAATACATACATACATACATACATACAAACATACATAGATATACGTCTTATTTTGACAATAATGAGCCAACAATCCCAGCGATGAGCGTAGTGGGATCTCCCAAAACAGCAGAAACAACAAACTGCAAGGCCAACCCAGCAATTTCGCAGCATTTTTGTGCTTTCTTCCCTTTGGTAGTCGTCGGAGTTTTGTGATAGTGCGTGTCCTTCAAGCTTGGGATTCTGCTGTGGTCCGCCGGCGTTGCGCCGCCGCCGCCGTCATGGAGTTGGTGCCAGCTTTCCAGTAACATCTCCTTGACGCACGCCACGTGTAGGTTGTACTTCTTACACGACGATCTGTAGCTCCAACTCCTTCCGCTTCTTCCACACCTTGTCAGAATCAGTCAGGAAAATGAAGTCATTTCTGGCAAAAGATGCAATCTTTTCCTTTTTTGGGTAAACGATAATTGATTACTGATCTCATCTTTCTTGGCCTGTTTCTTTACCCTTGTCATGTTACCATTCTTGGCCCTAATTCTTGAACACATCCATGTTTTGTTTTCACTCGTCAAAAAAGTCAGATTTACGCATTTGCAGTTTTAGAAAATACTAGCTATCGTTGTTTACATTACCAACACGTCAGTTAGTTGATAGTATGCATTACCTATGACAAGGAGAAGCAACTTTGCTGTAAAGGTAAAGCTTGGTCTCTCCATCGTCGATCACCATAGGCAACTTAGCACAGCAAGGATGAAGATCGAACCCACAACTTCTGCAGTGGTAGATAAAGCCCGCGATTATCTTTTCGCAGGCATTGCAGTAGCGAGCTTCTTCCCCGGGCGGTCTGCTCATGAACTGAAAGGAGCACTTCGGGTAAAATGGGTGTAGCATCGAAGGCGCGGGGATCGCACAGTGCTCGTGGAGATCGAAGTTGCAAGATTTCGAGGAGGAGAAGCACTTGTAAGAAGATCCTATCGCAGCCTCTTTGCACCCGTCGCACCTGAACGGCGAGGATGCGTTTTGGGGCTTTAGTGTGTGGCTTGGGTTGTGATGGAAGTGTGTGATCTCTGCGTATTTCATTGAAGTTGTGCTCAAAGATTCGATCTTTTTGAATGAGTTTTTTTTTTTTTTTCAGGCAAGCTGATGAGCTTCGTAAGGTTGTGTGTTCATTTGAGTGATGAATCAAATGTGATGATATTATAGTTAAAAAGTTAGTTGCAACTTACACGGTTCGCATATAAGCCTCAATGTGTATATATCGTAGTTCCTTTATTCGGAATTTGTTTCTTGTCCTTAGTCTATTAGTGTTAGAATATTACGTCGGTGAGTCGATTGTGAATCTCATTCGATATTCTTTTACTTTTGCATACACATTATTATTGGTAATGTAACTAACGAACGGAAAAGGCAAATGATTTGCTGATTTAGACGAACATAAAGCCCATTTAATAGCCCAAATTTCACTTCTCAGCCCATACAATAGCCCAAAGCCCAATTTTCATGGCACTTTAAACGTCTTCTTCAAGAAATTGTACTCTGAGCTGAGCTAGTCGACTTGAAGAAAATCCAAAGTGGAGCTTTAAACGATCGTATACTCGAGACTGTACAAAATTGATTTCAGCTGAGAAAATGGAGTTTTACGCGGAGGAAGGAAAAGCTATAAGCTCTAGCTGCTCCACCTTAGTACTGGTTAGTTTTATGACATCGAGTTCCTCTTTTTAAATGTCTGTGTATTGTTATGTTGATATGCTGATTTTTTCTGGGAATTTTTCAGCCTGCCATGTCGATTGGAAACGTAGGGCAGCTTTCTTTGGATTTATTGATCTCTTCTTTGAAGTCAGAGAGATTGGGGTATTTAGATGATCCAAATGTGCTTCCTTGTGTTGGCAATGACGCCTACACGCCGTTTCCTGTCGGAAAACTAGCTTTACCTGTTGAAGGTATCGTTTTGTTTTTTTTTTTGCAGTTTTCTTCTTTACGTTTTACTTTATATGTGGATTTTTTGGGGGAAGGTAGAGTTTCAATGGGATGTGTTTATTCATTAACAGTTTATGAATCATCCTCAAGTGGATTGACTCTCATACAGCAGCGGTCCCCTGTTGTAAAGGTAGTGATCTTATGCGTGAATTCTGAAACCTTTTCATTACTTCATATAAGATGATCGTTTTCGGTAATTCTGATGGCGTGCATAGATTTGTTGAGATTGACGGTTTTGTATTATGATGAAACAGGGTATGATGGTTGAATATGCCAGGAACCTCGCTAATTTTGCAGCTTCAAATGGAATGAAGCACGTGGTAATTCTCTCGAGCTTGGATTTTGGGCGATGGAAGAATATCGATATGTCAAGGTGCTGATTCCATCATTCTCTTGGAAAATTGTTCTAAATTCATACTGCCAATCGAACGTGATGAGGTAGGTGGGTTTTTTTTTAGAGCCTATCTAATATACTGGCGAATGTGCGTATCAGTGGCTTGCAGATACATTACCTATCATCAAGTTCAGAGAAAGACGGAACTGATGCTGACTGCGAAAGTCGAGGGTGGAACAGACTTCAAGATTACAATCCATCTCAAAGGGCGTGGGAGCATCTGAACAAGCTAGTCGAAGAAGGTTCAGTACTCGATGAGGATTTCCCTCTTGAAGAACTCAGGGATGATGATTACTACGCTAGTCTGCCATTTGCTGCTTTGTTTTCCTGCTTCAAGGTGACATTTTCTAGTTTGACATAAACGCCATCACACCTTCTCTGTGCTTACAGTTGTACGTATACGCAGGCGAAAGGTTTGCAAGTCACTTGCTTACTCTGCTACTGCTCGGAGGGTGACAATATACCTGAAGCATTTCACTTGGCTGAGGCGACGAGTCAGCTTATAGGACTAAACCAGGGTAAAGTTTGTATCTGGCTAGCGCATGTGTATACGTATCTGTACGTGTGTGTAATAATTTCTTCGTAATATTTCCATAGGTAACGAAGTTGGGAAATGGATCACACCATTCTCATGGCAGAGTGTATATGGACCGCCCGCAGACATGTCTCTCTTCTGATCTGCAACTTAGTACAAGAGCTTTATATGTATCCGTGTAATGACAGTAAAACTCTCTATCTATTGATTAAGATTTCCTTGTATCGTATCTTGTTGCTAATGCTATTACATTAGTTTGTTTGTGAACATTTTAGAATATAAACTAGCAAGCAACTAGTTTGCAAAACATTACACAGAGGGAAATCCACGACATATGTCTGTAAGAGAGTATTGATAAGAGAGAAAGAAACAAACTTTTGACTACTGTGTTAAATTGTTCACAATTGTACCAAAGAATGGTAAAAAAGACATTTTTAACGTTCAATTCAATCACTATCGGCGGCTCAGCGCTGCACTTTCTCTTCCCCGGCATGCCCTTCCTCAAACCCTCACGGCGCGCCTTTCACGGCCTAAACACGATACCCAAAACAACCGTGAATTCGCCGCCGGCGCCGCCGGCGCCAGACGTTTTCCTCGTAGGCAGGGCAATATCCATCCTCGAACGCGACCAAACGTCGTCGCTCGACCCTTTAATCCCTCACTTCACCCCTCAGTCCGCCGCATACTTGCTCCTCCAATCTCAATCCGACAAAACCCTGATCCAAAAATTCCTCGGCTGGGCGCGCGAGCTTCCCTTCTTCAGAGACGATCTGCAGTGCCACTGCCTCTCGATTCACATCCTCACGAGGTTCAAGCTCTACAAAGTCGCCCAATCCGTCGCCGAGGCAGCCGCCGTCGTTTTCCCGCAGTGGAAGAACTGCGACTTGGTCTTCTCATGCCTCAGGGAGACCTACTACGCTTGTGGCTCGAGCTCAGCTGTGTTTGATTTGATCGTGAAGGCGTTTTCTAAGCTAGGGCTGATAGATAGGGCTTTAAACGTGATTTCTTTATCTAAGTCTCATGGGTTTATGCCTGGCGTTTTGTCGTACAATTCTGTTCTTGAGGCGATTGTTAGGCGATTTGGACACGGGGACATTGAGCTTGCCAAGAATCTCTACGCTGAGATGGTGAAGACCGGCATATCTCCCAACGTTTTCACCTACAATATACTGATAAGGGGGCTCTCTGCAAACCGAGAAATGGTTGCAGGCTTCGAGCTTTTTGCAGAGATGGAAAAGAAGGGATGCTTGCCGAATGTGGTCACTTACAATACGTTGATAGACGGGCTTTGCAAGACGGGAAATATTGCGCGTGCGTACGAATTGTTGGAACTGATGTGGGGGAAAGGTTTGGAGCCGAGCGTTATTACTTACAACGTCATAATCAATGGGTTGTGCAGGGAGGGGAGGATGAGCGAGACGCACGAAGTCTTCGAAGAGATGAAGATGGAAGGCTTGGTGCCCGACGAGGTTACGTATAATACGCTGGTGAACGGTTATTGCAAGGAAGGTAAGTTTCATCACGCTCTTTCGTTGCACGCAGAGATGGTGAGGAACGGGCTGTCGCCTAACGTGGTGACGTACACCTCTCTGATAAACAGCATGTGTAGGGCAGGGAATTTGCACCGAGCTATGGAGTTTTTCGACCAGATGAACGTCAGGGGACTTAAGCCAAACGAGAAAACTTACACTACTCTGATCAACGGTTTCTCGCAGAAGGGTTTCACGGACAAAGCTTTGGGACTTTTGCACGAGATGACTCGTGTGGGGTTTTCACCTTCCACAGTGACGTACAATTCGCTGATCAATGGGTTCTGTGTGTCGGGCAGGATCGACGATGGCCTCAAAACGATCGACGATATGATCGCCCGAGGGATAAATCCCGACGTTGTGAGCTTCAGCACCATCATATCTGGGCTGTGCAGAGAACTCGATATGGACAAGGCGTTCGCCACGAAAGAGGAGATGATCGGTAAGGGAATCTCGCCAGATTCCATTACTTACTCTTCGTTGATCCAAGGTCTCTGTGGGCGGAGGAGGTTGAACGAAGCTTATCACTTATTTCGAGAAATGAGTAAAGTAGGGCTGCCGCCCGATAAGTGCACCTACACATCTCTGATCAGCGCCTGCTGCGCAGAAGACGATCTGAGAAGCGCAATCCGCCTCCACGACGAGATGATAGCCGAGGGTTTCTTCCCGGACGTAGTCACCTACTGCGTGCTGATAAACGGGCTAGACAAGCACGCCCGAAGCAGAGAAGCCAAGCACCTTCTCCTGAAGATTCCGTATGAGAAATCTTTGCCTCACGACAGCGAGTTCACAATCGATACGCTGATCGACAGCTGCATCGAAATCCAATTTCGAAACGGCGCAGCTCTCGTGAAAGGGCTCTGCATGAAGGGCTTGGCCGACGACGCGGATCGAGTTTTCCAGGCGATGGTTCGGAGAAATCACAAGCCAAGCTGCTCCGTTTACAACACGCTCGTACACGGCCATTGCAGAGCTGGGAAATTGCAGAGAGCCGTTGAACTGTACAGGGAAATGAGGGAGAACGAATACGTTGCTTGTGCTACGACTGTTATCTCCATGGCTAAGGAACTTCGTAAAGAAGGGATGAACGAAGAGTTGGGACGTTTATTACAAGACACGCTGCGAAGCTGCAATATCGTCGACGGCGACGCTGCTAAAGCGCTTTTGGATGCTAATTACAGAGAAGGGAATGTGAATGGTGTTCTTAGTATTCTTTCTGAGATGGCCAAAGATGGTCTTCTCCCAGATGATGTCATAAGAACATAACGAAAGAGATGGCATTTAAATTGCTTGAATTATGGTGTTATATTTGATTAAATTAAATCCTTTTTTTTTTTAGTTGGGTTGACATATATTTAGATTTGACTCACCAAACACATCTCATCTCCGTCCACAAAAACACACAGTGGTCGCACGCACCTACCCATCTTTTATTGTTGCTTATATATAAGCTTTTGCTTTGGTAGGCACAAAATAAGCAAAATTAAATCCTAATTAATAATCCCTCGCTAATTTACGATGGTAATAGTGCCCTATTCCTCACCAACCACAGCGCCACGCGCCGCCGCGCTCTTCAGCTCATCCAGGCGATTATCGCACGAGGACTGTTTGAGCTGGAATGGTAATAATGATAAGAAGTCGACATTCGTCTCGCCGCCGGCGTCGCGGGTGGCGGGGAAGCGCATCCGCGTCAGGGCAATCGACGCGGCTCAGCCGTACGACTACGAGTCCGTGGTGGAGACGCGCCTGGCCAAGTCGGCGAAGCTGAAGATCGCCGTCGTCGGCTTCGGAAACTTCGGGCGGTTCCTGGCGAAGGCGTTCGTCAGGCAGGGGCACACCGTCTACGCCCACTCGCGGAGCGACTACGAGGACCAGGCGCGCGCGATTGGGGCCCACTTCTTCCACGATCTGCACGACCTCTGCGAGCGTCACCCCGACGTCATCCTCGTCGCCACGTCGATCATCAGCGCGGAGGCGGTGCTGAGGTCGATTCCCCTTCAGAGGCTGAGGAGGAACACACTCTTCGCCGACGTCCTGTCAGTCAAGGAGTTCCCCAGGAACATTTTCCTTCAGATTCTGCCGCCGCACTTCGATGTCCTCTGCACCCACCCAATGTTTGGCCCTGAGAGTGGGAAGCACAGTTGGAACAATCTCCCCTTCGTCTTCGATAAAGTCAGGATCGGCGACGAAGAATCGAGGATCAACAGGTAATAAGAGAATAGATAAACAATCAATGAATTGATTCTATCCTAGTCAGATTGGAACTTATTTACAAGTAACATCTGTCATCATCATTAGGGTGGAGAATTTCCTGGACATCTTCAGGAAAGAAGGGTGCACGATGGTGGAGATGTCGTGCGCAGAGCACGACAGGCACGCGGCGGGCTCGCAGTTCATCACGCACACCATGGGAAGAATGCTCGAAAAGCTCCAGTTGGAGAGCACTCCCATCAACACGAAGGGGTACGAAACGCTGTTGAATCTCGTGGAGAACACGGCCAGCGACAGCTTCGATCTTTACTACGGGCTGTTCATGTACAACGAGAACGCGATGGAGCAGCTTGAGAGGTTGGATATGGCGTTCGAATCGCTGAAGACTGAGCTCTTCGGACATCTCCACGAGGTTTTGAGGAAGCAGCTGTTTGGCAAGTCCGAGGAGGTAGGGCTTAAGAGGCCCATGTTGCTCAAGAAGCTGCCCAAGAATGGGAAGCCTTTGCTGCCTGAGAATGCTTCTGGGAACGCTAACGGTTAGATTTTGTCGGGTTTTTTCTTCTACTTGCCAATGCTGTTGTATTATGGGTAGATCAGTGTGTTTGTTGTATGAATATCCCAAAAAGGGAGAGGGATGATGGCACTCTGTTTGAATTCACTTCAATTTTGAATAAGAATCATGAGTTTTTGATAAGGCAAAACGTGCGAGGGGTCGGAAAAGATAACATCTTTATAATTCAATCTACCCAAGAACTTGAAATAAATTTACCTTCCTAGGGAGAAACAAGATTATTATTACATTCGAAAAGATTAATCCATCCAATCCCGCCGTGCGATTCAGACCATGCCAAGTCATCCTCGAAATCAGACCCTCATTCGAAATTGAGGCAGAAACTTCCATTACAGAGGCGTCTGCTGTTAGATATTTAGCTTCGCGTTGTAAAGCAAGTCTCTTTAATATTGATGACAGAAGACGACGATAGTTACACAAACACGACTTCGAACTTTGCACAAGGGTGAGACTCTATGTGATTCCTAAGCTCTGAATCTCCTTTGAAACTGAAGGTGTATAGTGCTTGCCTCTGCGTAACGCCCACGGGATATATTCTGTAAATTTTGAGCTCATTGCCACCCTTTATGCTCTCTGGCCTCTCTGATTTCCAAACTGGTATGTGATTTAAGGACTGAAACTTCGAAAGAACGGCGTGCGACAATGCCTCGAGAGTCAAGTCGTCTGACCTGGAAAATACATATATACAATTCGGACCATCCAAACATGCAATGTTAGAGCAGAGTTTACGTGAACAGGGCGTATTTTGACCCGTAAAAGAGGATTATAAGTTACCTTAAGAAAATGGATTCCATCTCAAACCTTCCTCTTTCTCTGACATACGCATGATAGACAGTGTTTGGGCCGCGAGTGCATTTGCAGGGGCGATTTTCGAACTCTGGCGCCTTCTCATTTTCTTCGTGGATTTTAGTAGCCAAGAAAATGCATAAACGGCAAGACGAGTGAACAGCAGCCATGTCCACGAGGGCCTTGAACGAGTCAGATGGTCCATCATATTTCCATCTGAAAATCCACAAGAGAATTGCTAAGTAGGCGCATTTATAACAAACGTAAGTCGTAAAAAAAAGGCAGACCTTAACGTCTCGTTGAACGCACTGGCATTTTCGGAAAGATACTTCATAGTCTTGGCTATGGCATCAACGTCCTTCACCTCTTTGATGTGTAGCACTGAATTAGGTGAAGGAGCAAAATCTTGGATATTAGGGGCACCGATGACCACGGGGACAGAACCTTGATGAGCGTTCACATGCATAAATAAGAAGTTTCAGTACAAATAAAATTCAAATCGAAACAAAATTTAAATCGCTGCTCAAATCCCGACCCACAGCAGTATCTATAGAACAGAGAGGCAAAGCGATGAGTGAGTAGAAAATTACCAGCTACAAGCGACTGGAAAAACTTTTCAGTAACGTAGTCCTCCTCATTGGAGTTCTCGAAAGCCAAGCTAAACTTATACTTCTTAAGGGTTTCCACTTTATCAACTGCCAACGTCGAATGAAAAAGAAGCATATAAAATCGAGATCCATGCAAAACGTACAAGCAAAGGTGTGGCATAAGTACATGATTAGGCTTTGTTACGTAGCCCCATAAACCACAATCCAATGTGATATCAAATTTGGTTTTACCTCGTCCATCGCGATTTCTATGGCAACCACCATAGGAATCGATTTTGACGTTTGAGTTCTCAAGCGCAGTTAATGCTTGCAAACGAAAGTTTCGAGCGCCACAGTTGGAAATGAAGGCAGCAGCTAAGGCGTTTTCGGTCTTTGGTTGAACTGGAGCCATTATATCATACTCGGCCCATGAAAAATATCCAACGGGCACATCAGATGAAAGGCTGGTTGTCATTACAACATCGTATCCCTTCCTATAAGACATGAGGCGACAGAACAGTCAATAAAATATCGTAGGAATAAGTATCAAGCCACTCAATGTAATAGCTGAAAAGCTTAAGAGTTTCTTCCATATATTTTGCACCATGAGGGTAATAAAACCATCATGGATAGTGCTTACCCACCGTCGAGCCACGTCTAAGTTATTCTCGGAATAGTATGTAGCTGACTCCATAGAACGAAGCACGCTGAACGATCCCGAAATTTGAGGTATTCCAAAGCCAGCATCGGTATTTTTGCCAAAATCATAACCAAACTTGCATCCAACAGCACAATTCTTCCACTCCTATTGTTGGAAGTTAAGAAAAAAGTTGCAAACTCGACTGAAAACGATAATCAGCTATAAAATAGGCATCTCAGAAAAAGGCCAACATCGTCTGATTCTACAGAAAGCTCAGTTCTTTTATCGAATTTCATAGTTTCGTATTGATTGTTTGCATAATTTGATAGGTTTTCATGACCTTAGCAAGAACTGTACACCTACAACAGAAAGTCAAATCAGATTTTAGGATACCCAGTACTAAGTTTCTTCATCTACAATCGATAACCCACATAATAGCACAATCCACGCCTCAGCTCTGATCAATCAAAATTTATAAAAGCAAAACGACCCTAACAACCAATCGACCAATCACGCACCTCATCAGGCCCATGCACCAAAATGGGTTCTTTCTTGAAATCCCTTGAATACTTGGGCAAAGAATCCTCTTTCGTCAACCATTCCTCGCAGCTCCCCGATTCAAACTTTTCGGCGACGTTCCCTGACAAGGAGGAGGACGACGACGACGACGGTTTCGTCTCGGTGAAGCGGTAAAACGACTCGGCCCAAGTGTTGACACGGTCAACGTTCTTAGACACATCGAGGCGGCCAAGAAAGGCGATTTCTCCGACGACCACCAAGCCCATTAGGATCGGCAGCACATTGGACCACTTCTTCTTGGGGGAGCTCGCAGATTGCGATGAGTACGAGGTCGAAGGTAGGTTGGGATTGGTGGCCATTAAGAGTGTTGATTTGATCCTCAGCTAGCGTCCGTCTTCGCTTTGCCTGGGTCTGTGGAGGATGGAGTTCAAATCTACGCTCTAAGACGTCGATTTAGGTTCAAAACAACATAGGAAGGAAAGGGGCGTCGGAAGAACATCGATCTGAATTCTGAGCTGAGGAACGGAATTGACGATGTAATTATTTATGACAAAGTTATTAAATAATAGTATAATATAAAAACCCGTCCAATCGATATCTCCAATAATTTTTACAGGATAGTAATTAGCTCCAAAGTGTATCGTCATCTAAACTAATTGTAATTTGTATGTAGTAGTAAAAATTAAATAGACTATCAAGCAAGGCCTTTCTTTTCTGTAGTCTTTGTAGAGTCTCGTTCTCCCGTAATTAATATTCAAGTAAATATTGTCTTCTAAATTAATGGTATACTATTGACTTCGTAATTGTGTTGGGACTCTTGTACCTAGTAAATGGCTAAGAAATAAAATCTAAAGCCGTATTAAATGTCAATAATGGCATCTAAGCAACAATAAATGGCATGATTTATCCCGTACGCTTGGTCTTGAAAATTTGGAACAAAAAAGAAAAAGTCAATAAGCTAACATAATGTTGTAAAAGAATGTCCAAAGGTGGTTTCCCTCATATCACATTAGCACCAAATCCCTCTTATAATAAAAACAATGACCATCATGATGTTTATGGACAAAAGTGCAGTAAGTTTATGATGATGAAGATGGTTGCTTAGCTTTGGCTTAGGTGGGAAGGAGAGGAAACCAAATCCGCAATTAATTAATTTAAAAATCCCATTACATTAAGATATATTTCAAAAGCATATTAGTTGAAGGAAGGTTCAGTTCCAGCCTCTGCAAGCAGAGCATATGTCTGTTTCTTTGAATATTTAATGTTCGTAACGTTATGATCTGCTATTTAATATGTACAGTGGCCATGCAAATTCTAAATTGGTCGCAAAATAATAGATGTATTCACTATTCTTCAAATAAAAATCAGCCAAAACCGTTGCTATTGGTTTTTATTCGACATGTTCTTGCAAAAAAAAAAAAGAAGCACTTATGGTGTCATTATTATGCCAACATTTATTACAAACGTGAGAATAGATATGCGATTGACAAAACGAAGGAAAGATTCAAATTCTAGGTTTAAGTATTTTCTCTCTAATTAGTTTCCGATCAACAAAGAATAAGGAATGAGAAAATAAATCAGAATTAATTTGGCGGAGATCGTCGGAGCGAACAAGCGACCAACTGAGCCCATTGCTTCAATCTTGTCTTCACAGTTTCTGAATCATCACCTTAATTTAATTAAATAATAATGAGTTACTAATATGATTGATAAATGCGTGTTATTACCGTAAACCAACTACTATTATGCGAAAATTAACGCCACAAATCACGCAAAGATTTACTTCCTTTTAAAATTAAACACAAAAATGAACCTTTTTCAATAATGCCGTAATGTACTCAAAACAAAATATATGCAAACGATTCAGTAAATAGATTAATTAGAAAATGGATTTGTTTAGTTTTATTTTGGTTTTTTTTTTAACTTGGTGTTTTTACCTGGATCGATGAAGGAAGCAGAACTTGCAGTAGTAACAGTAGACACCGCCGTCGCATCGGAATCGCAGGAAGACGCCGCCGAGTCACATCGGGACAAGCCGCCGCCGTTCATCCTCGCCGTCGCGGTACGGTATATCCCGAGCGCCGGGAAAGCCGACGTCAGCTTCGGATCTAATTCCTGAGAGTCGAAGAACTCGAAGTCGAAGCCTAGGTCGAAGCACGCGCGGAGCTCGTCGACGTCGTCCTCCGTCGTCCGCCGCCTCAGGCGGCTGTTCCTCCGTCGATTCGTCCACGCCTCGTCGCGCACGGCGTCCGGCGACCACGATTTTTGCTTGCACAGAGACATGTGACTCGATTATTGGCCGGAACGTGTTTGTATCTATGCGCAAGTGGTCACGATTGAGTTCAGCAGTGCATTGTATACATATAATAGAGAGAGAGAGAGAGAGAGAGAGGTTAGCCTTACTCTTCTTGTCTGGTGTGTGATGATGAGCTGTGATTGGCTGTGGTGTGTTTAAGCGTGACAAGGATCGTGGGCCCACTCATCTGACGTGGATATTGGGCCTTCCGGCCCAATTAGTTATTATGGGCTGGACACGTGGGCCTTGTAAGCCCAACTCGCCGGAAAGTTCGAAAATGGGCATCTTAGATGAATTACACGTGGATCCATATCGTCCGTCGGATGTTGCTATTGCGATGAACCGACCGAGGACTGCGTGACGCACTCTCATTGGCTGACTCATTAGTTGTTGTATTTGGTAACGCATTGCCCAATTGAAGGGTGAAACGTATTATGCTTTCATTTGATGATTGAGAATACCAAATCGGCCACAGTAAAATTTAAGAATTGCATTCGGACTCCGTAAATTATGAATACGTAGTAAATTAGTTCCATCGTATTACAGAGAGTTCGAGTCTTTTGTCTCATAGTCGACATTTAGATGAAGAAATTATCTTAACAAAATGGACAAAGGAGTTGCTTTAGATAAGAATAGCAACAACAATGTTCTTATTCTCCATAGTATTAGTTAATTACGCTATTTTCTGCGTCAATTGTTGAAGAGAAAAAGTATGGTCTTGGCCTACGTGTAGTTATTAGAATTAAGAGGGGGAGCGATGCAATTAGTAATATCATATCGGACTGTTGTTGTAATTTATACATATAAATAACGAGGAAAACAGTCAGTTTTTTCTGCTGTCCTGCGATTGCAAGTGACACTTGTCGCATCCGAAGAACGAAACAGAACGATCATATCATACTAATCAACTCACTCTTTAACGGTAATACTGCTGCTCCGTCCACTATTCTTTTGTTATTTTTAATATTTTCTTGTGCCCGGCTTTTGATTATTCATGAGACGTGGTTTTGTGTATTTCCTCGTCTTCTCCGAATGAATTTGGTTTGTCCAAGCTTAAACTACATATGGGTTCGCGTAAAAGGGAAAACTTGTGAGAACTATGTTATGGGAGAAGAAAGAAAACTTACAGCAGATCGTGTTATGTGCTAGTTCATGTTATCTGGGACTTCTCTTTTCAAAGAAAATAATTTTTAGCTCATGTTAGAGGATAAGATTAAGGTTTCCGTTGTCTTTCTTGATTCTGTCGAACATATAAAATATAACAAAAGTGTAACAACAATCACCATACCACTCCTAGTTTTGAAGTGCCAAGCTACCTTGCTGTTGTCTCCTCATATGTATATACTTTAAAGCCAAGTTCACAACTGTAGATATGCTTTTTCTTTGTTGATCATGTAGCTTATGAACACGGTGTCAGAAAAATTAGCTTATGTTCGCAAAACTGTGTCTGGTTTCTCTCTGCAGACTTCGAATTATGGGATCATACACGAACATCAAGAACTCAGGGAACATGGACAGCAATGGCGCAGATCCATTGGCAAGACAGTCTTCGATATACGCCATGACATTCGACGAGCTACAGAGCAGCATGCCTGCCGTACAAGACTTCGGATCGATGAACATGGAGGAACTCTTGAAGAGCCTTTGGACAGCCGAAGAGAGCCAGCAATCCCTATTGTTGGATGAAAGCAGTCACAATTTGCAGAGGCAAGCCTCCCTAACACTGCCAAGAACGCTTAGCCAGAAAACGGTCGACGAGGTTTGGAGGGATGCTTTCAAAGAAACCACCAATGGAGTTGGGCACGTGGGTCCCAGTTTAGGGCAGAGAGAGCCCACTTTCGGGGAGACAACGTTGGAGGAGTTTCTGTTCAGAGCTGGCGTTGTTAGGGAAGATGCAGTGCAACTGCCGAACAGCAGCAATGGAACAGCGTATGATAACAGCAGCTTCACTTTCGGCAACGAACGGATCGCCAGCTCGGTGATAAATTCTCCCAGATTAGGGATCAGCAGTGCTGAGATTCTTCCTTTACATCCGAAGCAAACGGACATGAATTTCTCTTCCTCTGCTGCTTCTGCAAAGCGCTCGAACGATGATGGGCTGTTCTTTAATAATCCAAGAACGAGTAAGGTGATGGTGACCGATTTAAGGGCAGGTCCTAAGATTAATGTCGATGGGGTCGCTGTTCAAGCTAAATCCGTGGTCATCGGAGGAGGAGCAGGCTTAGAGAATGATTTTTCGGTTTCTGGGGCGTCTCCTAACACTAATGGCCATAGGAATTCGAATGCATCCTCGCCTTCTCCTTCGACTTACAACGATGGAGTTGGAGGTGTCGGGCGAGGAAGGCGAAGGTCGTCTGCTTCGCTGGAGAAGGTAGTGGAGAGAAGGAGAAAGAGAATGATTAAGAACAGAGAATCTGCTTCTAGGTCGCGAGCAAGGAAGCAGGTTAGTTAGTTAGTTAGTTAGTTTAGAAAATCTAAACAGATAATTAGTACGTTAGTCTTCAACACATAATTTGGTCGAATGATTGGTTGTAAAAAAATGCAGGCTTACATGCTTGAACTGGAAGCAGATATAGCGAAGCTGAAAGAACTGAACGAAGGTCTCCGCAGAAAACTGGTAATAATACTTATAGTAAGATCATCGTCTTTGCAACTACTAACCATATCTTGTAACATGTCTTTTTTTTTCTATTTTTCTTACACAGGAGCAGTTTGAGGAGGAGATGCAGAAAAATCAAGTCTTGGAGAAAACGAATGCACCTGCTCCTTTGGGGAATAAGAGAATATGCTTATTAAGGAGGACGGTAACTGGACCATGGTAGATCTCTTTTCAATGGGTCGATATCATATTTACTACTGCCAATATATTCTATTGTGTATCTATCTATATGTAAAGGCTTGTTACTTGGCTGTGTAGTATGATTGTGTCTGAACTGAATCCTTTCTGTTTCTGTTTGGAAGGATAACATTGTGTCGACTATCTAGCTATCTTGTGCATGTTCTTCAGATATTTGTACTGTGTTGGTTAGCAGACTGTAATAATTAAGCATCGATGATTAACATACCTCTCTCCCTTTTTTTTTTTTCCATGAATGGCATTCTTCCTCTGCTTCTTTCTTTATTGAGGAAGTGGGCGTGGAGCCTAGCAGCAATTTATGGAGTTCGTTTATCATATTTTCTGCAATTTTATACAATACTAATAATGACTTGGATATAAATTAGCTTTCCGACAACAAAGTTGTAGTGTAGTGAGTGGGTGTGTTCAGCATGTATTATTTTACGGTAATAATAATCAGAACACAATCGAATTGTAGATATAAAACAAATGCATGATGATGAGTTCGAAACCACATTAACCCCAGAAAGAAAACAATGTGTATCAAGACACAGAAACAGCAACTACATGGTCCTCGTTATTGCAATTAGATTCTTGAAAAGAAATCCTTACGAAAAATGAGAGCTTCTGAATAACAATTGATCCATATTAAATAGAATCGAGCAAAGTGATAATTTCTTGTGCGGCCCTATTGTACAGCTCCTCCACCGCATTGAGTGCCTCTACAGACGCCACTGGGAAACAAACGTTAGCCTGAAAAAAAAAAGGAACAAAAAATAACCAATTCATATATGTACTGAACCAATAGTTAATGATAAAAAAATAAAGGATTCTTGATTTGCAACAAATGAAGTTACTTACACGGGCATGAATCATACACATTCTTCGACATCCATTCAAACAAACCTGAGCCGTAACAACCTCGATCGCGTACTTGTGCAACACACTGCAAACCCTCGTAAGAACGCCGAGCTTTTCCTTACCACATACGACGCTGATGTGAGCATCTTTCCCAGATATATTGAAGGTCACGTTCCTACTAATACAACTCAATGTCTTGAAAGTGGTCGGAGTTATTTCAGGGAGGATTAAATTGTTGCTGGTGTTAATATTTGCCAGTGCGCCGACGCCGCCGTTGCAAGTGATAGACTTATTAATATTCGAGCCTAAATTCGCAATACCCATCGATCGAATCGCAGGAGTTAATCTAGGGTTTTGATCAGCCTTGTTCTTCTTCTTCTCCTTCTCAAGATTGACTAGGGTTTCTTGCAGCTTCTTTATGTAGCTCACAGCTTCATCAACCATGGTGGCCTTATCTATCTACACATACACACATAATAACATTCACATTTATGTAAGATTTAAATACATAGTTACATAGGTTTCCCAGCATGCAGTTATTACTAGATTTTAGTTAGTTTTACCTTTGGGGGCAGATTAGGGATCAAAGAATGAAGATTTGCAAACAAGTCACTCATCTTCTTTCTCCTATCTCTTTCAGGGATACGATTATACTACCACCGCCATCGGCGGCTGCTGAGGTGGCAATTGTCTTCTCTTCTATGGGCGGCGGCGACGGCGACGGCGCTTCGACGTTCAAAACGCCCGACGTCAATTTTTCGACGCCTGAATTATTATTATTATTATTCGCAGTATGATTAATGCCGCCCAAGCTGCTTATTTGATGGCCAAAATCGTCAATCAGAATTGGAAATGACCAATCTTCTTCTTCCCCATAGCTTGCTGCTAACAACAACCCTTCATCCATATCTTTAAAAAAAACAACCCAAGAAGAAATGAATATAACTGTATGGAGCTAAATATCAAGGCTGTGTACTTCATATATCTATATAGAGAGAGGGAGAGGGAGAGTGGGAGGGGTTGGCAATGGGGCTTAGGAAAAATGTGAGGAAGGTTGGTGCTTTATTTAAAAAGCAAGAATCATGGGGAAGATGAGTTTGTAGATGTGTAATGAAGAATAGATACAACCAAAATACAATGATTATGAATTAAATTACATGCCGTTACATTCTGTAATGAATAACATCACCTCAGTTCATTACATAATCCAAAATCATGTCGTTCACGCCAATCTTCGGTTGAGATGTTTCCACGTCGTATGAAATCGACGTGGCAACATCTCAAAGGACGAGCGCGTAGAGAAAGGGATACACGTTTACGATAGCTCAGCCCGGGCTTTACTAACCTAACACGAACCACATTATTATTGATAGATATACTCGAATTCATACATTGAAATATCTATAGGAAGAGGCTTAAGGTGCTCCATATTATTGTTCATGATGGTGGAAAAAAAATTTACAATGGCCTTGTTTGTTTCGAACATTTTGTTTTTTTATTCAATATAACTTACATGATCCACTCATAGTCATGAAATTGTTTCGCCCGGTGCCATATCTTCATAACTCGTCGAGTTCGAGCCTACGCCTAATATAAATTTTCACCCTCGAGCTTTGGGCAGATCATTAGGGTTTGGTTTCAAACATTGTCATGTTTAGATTATGTTGAAAATTGGAATGGCACAATATTGGGCCTGGGCCGAAAGAAACCAAAATCAGCCCAAATATATTTATTACTAAATAAAAAATTGATTAGTTTTGTAATAGGGTAATAAAGTTATCTATCTACTTTAATAATAGCGCTACTAAAAATAACACAGCTGGTTTGTGTCATTCTCTCGAGCTTTTTAGTCCTGCCGTGGCTCGAGTGGAGGATGATGAACATTGTAGCGCCTATCTCATGCGTACTTGATTACGTACTTGGTAAGAAAAGGATATTTTTCTTGGAGCCTTCTCCTCTCCTTCCATGGACTCATGTAAGAGTCGGCTCCTTGGCGTACCCCAATATCAACAACTTAAGTTGCAACGTCCCTTCACTCATTTTGTTTTGAATTACTACCAACTCATATTCAGCAATGCGTTTTATCCTAACAGGAGGAAATAGATGATTGCTACGGGTTTGTTGTCCCAAAGATACTATATACATACAGCTAGTTTCAGAGACCGCAAAACGCAAGGCCATGCGAATTTGAAAGCAGCTAGCCCAAGAGTCATCATCTATGATTAACTCAAAAGTTCCTTCAAGAAAATTAGAGACCATGAACGAAGAATGAAACTGTCGGTAATAAGCAGAGATAATGCATTCATTTGGTTTGGCCTGGCTGGATATACGTATGACTGAATACATCAGGTTCACTACACTGTAGTATGGTCGACTCTCCAAACTGGCAAATATATGCAATAATAAAACTATAAAAAATTTCCTTGTACATCGACCTGGAATGGCCTGCACTGCCCCCCTCCCTTGCTTGAGTAATATACTCATTCATTCATATTGATTGAATCACAACAGCAAAAAATAAACAAATTTGAACTACGATAGAAGCTTCACGCCGCCCCAGAACAAAATGGAGACGAGTAGAATTAAAACTTGAACTCAACGTACTCCCCCCACCCACCCTATATTCCCACTTGTGATATCAAAATGTGCCAACTCCCACAATAGGTTATCCTATGAGAGTTGAAGATGATGCAAAGGAGAAGCACTGAGAAATGGTAATGTAAGATCGCCCCGATGTCGTGATGAATAAGTGTCTGTGGTCCAACTCCAAACTCATGGGCTCTAAAAAACCCACCAGCAAAAACCAAGTATTTTGGTTGAGATAGAAAGGAAAAAGACAATCGATTTAAGGCCGTCTTTGCAGTCGCTGCTCTCTATCTATTGGAGGCCGCAGCAGGCCATTGAGACACAACACAGACAAGCTACAGAGACAGCTTTTAAGGCTATCTATAATAATAACTGGGGATGTGGGGGAAATGTGTAGTAATAATAATCACTACTACACAAAAACAAGTGATAGAAAAGTAAAAGGAAATTGAAGAAAAGATAACTTCATCTGGTGTGGTGTTACCACAATGAAAGGGATCCGATTAATAATTCAAAAGCACACAATTGTATGCCTAAACTTAGAGAATTCACAAATATATCCTAGAAGCAGTTGAAACGCCTTGACTCAAAAAAGGACAAAGAAAGGTAGCAGTCACCCGATTGAAAGACACGATAACGAATCAACCTCCACGCAGATGAGCACCCAACTCACCGAACTGGTCATCAGCTTCCACGGTGTCAGCAGATAGGCGAACAGCATCCAGCTTCTGCTTCAGAACATCTATCGCATTGAGAAACAGCGTAGAAGCTTTCATCGCGCCCGTCGTCTCGACGGTGAAGATGAAGCTGTCTTCCTTGGCATGGATCTCCACTAGGCCTGGCTTTCCCATTGCCTCAGCTTTCTTAAGTATTTCGTCGTCGTACGTATAAGCTTCAGCGTCACAAACATGAACCTGATGACAAGAACGGATAGGGCTGAGTTGAGATGCAACTACGGTTAGCTATAAATGCAGTGTGCATTTGGGTATGTACGAACGATTCGGCCGATCCAAGAAAAGATATTTATGAGCCAAACCTGATGGGTACGGGGGTCTATGTCGAAGACTTTTGTGGGGCTGCTCTCGATGAACTCCTTTTTCTCATCGAAAGTTAAGGTTTCCATCAGCTCTTCGTTGATGTAGATATCTGGCTCATACATGAACGTCACAGTTGCTGCAGGTGACCATTTTGCATGATCTTTCCCAATGCCTTTACGAGCGATGGCTCGTAAATTGAGCTCTTGGCCACGTCGCAGCTTCACTATAATGATACCCCTGCATCGTAGCATAACCAAATCAACTCATCAAACCATGGCAATAGAAACATAGAAGATGAACTGCGCGTGTAACAGTTGGTACGACCAACGGCTAAAAACCAACCGTTTCACCGAACGGTTCCTGCATCGTAACCAACTGTTCCATCCCTAAAGACCGCGTTAGAAACTCAGAAGCCTACAAGGTACAACGAACTAAAAACCGTTGAACTAATAAAACCTTCATTCACTAAAACTATTGCACTTTTTAGTTCTTTATACCTTCTAAGCCCCATGTCAATGACAGCATCAAAACTTAGGAAAGATATTAACATTATACATAAATCACTAGCACATGAGGACCTAAAAAATTAGGAATAAACCGAAGCTCAAAAGTTCATTACTAACTAACTAGCACCTAATATGTAATGTTTGACAAAACTAATGCATGCATTCAGATGCAAGTTACCTTCAAGCACATGTCAAATCTTCAAAAACTGGCTCTTGAATGAACAAAATATTGATTTAGCAAAGCAATTGTGACACAACACTAATAGTTGGGGAAATGAAACTCAACATAAAGATCAGCAGTAAAAGCGCAAAACAAAAAGAGAGAGAGAGAGAGAGAGCAAACAATTACTTGTTTTCAGAACTATCATATCCAGTGGACGAATCCGAGAAATCCACAGGCACAACCGTATGGTCCGAGCTATACAAATCCTTGGACGTCACATCCAGCGTTTGATCAGTCAAACACCTCGCCCTCAGATGAAACTCCACGGAGCAGTACTCGCACTGGCCATCGCCATCGCACGCGTCGCAGTCACGCGAGAACCTCATGGACATGGCACGGTCGCTGGTGAGCGGGATGAGCCCGAGCCTGTGAGCGATGAACTCGTCGTTCAGGACCGACGAGTTGACCTCGATTTCGACCAAATCGATGGCGACGGTCGGCACCTCAGCTAACATCACGCGCCGGAGAGCGTTGGCGATGCTCGCGTCAGTCTCCCGCAGCTCGAACTTCATGAAATCGTCCCTGACGCTACGGATTTTGATCTTTGGGAATCGCTGGTACGACATCCCTTCCATTTTTCTTCTGCTAGGTCTGTTGTGTTGAGCTGTATTTTACTTTTTTAAGCTAGCATATATATGAATTTTGCTGGGCTCGAATAGGCCCAATGAACCTATATTCATTTTTTTTAACAAATATAAAAGAGAAATGGTAAATAACAAAACAAACACAGTATTCTCATTAAACTTGATAGTAACGCTTTTTTGACAAGGTTAATTAACAGTGGCAAGATTCAGTGTTTTCCTTACAACATGGGATCGCTTGGTGTCCCTAAAATGAATCAATTCTTGGACGCAGATTGGAAAATAAAGACAGCAGTGAGTACTCCAACCAAGGCTGTAACTGCTAAGGCCACCGTTGGCAAAGGCGCCGTAAGGCCAAAGTTCTGCATCATCAACATTAAAGCAAAATGGAGATGATAACTGATGCTAGCATCGACTTTCTACTGCTAATAGTTTTGCCTTGTATATGAGAGTCTATTGTATTGTACCCAATTGGCTTTTAAGTGGGGATTGGGGGGGCATACCTCCAAGAGTCCTTTACCAGTTGCAATTTCAACGGTTATGGCAGATGCGAAGCCGATCATAGCGAATCGGCCGAGCCATACGTCTAAGCCACCACCGCCTCCTTCGTCTGTGCCCTGCTCGCATCTTATGGATACGGATCTCAGATTTCTGACGGTGGAGTTCCTCTGGTGAGCTATTTTCTGGATCACTGAAAGGAAATTCTAGGAAATCAGCGCAACGAACAAGCTTTGTCGAATGAAATTTCGGTGTGTTGATGTAGAACATTTGTGATGTGATTCATAGACCACTCCGAACTTTGAACAGCAATCAACAATCTGTGGCGGTTTCAGCTGGTGATTTACTGATTATCGATCGAATTAAGGCACATTTCGCCCATAGATTCTCATAGAAAAGGAAAAATATGCGCCTTCTTAGATAAAAATTCGATAATCCAACCTTGTTAGCCTGCTCAAAGACAAGTCTTCTTTTCCAACAAGCGAATCCAAAAACGAAATAATATCGGCAGTCACGCGCACGGACGAAAGATGAGCAGTTACCTAGAGGCGAACCAGTGGCGAAGGCTGTGGAAAATTTTCGAGAAGCTAGTAGGCCTTTCCTTACTTGAGCAGCCACTGCACAGATGGCGTAATCAATTAAGCGTAGTATTTACAGTAGTTTGTAATCGGAGTAATTATACCTGGAGCCGACGAGTAGAGGCAGAGGGAGAGTGGAGCATTGGTCGCCATTGAAGCTTCTTCTTCTTCTAATGGCTATGTATCTATCTTCAGAGTTCTGACGATATATATCTCTGGCGAACGAACGCTTACCAAAAAATACAAGTCGTCGTGGTGCATAGGACACGTGTCTTCTCGTGGTTGCTCTAAGATAAAATGGCGAAAGTGGGTCGAAGGCCCAAAATTAATCTGGGCTCAGTAGAAATTCCAGGCCCAAATGAGCCGTTTGTTTGGCATCAACATGAAACATTACAAGGAACACTTGCACACTTGGAAAAAGCAACTAATCAAGCTCTTGCAGCAGTTTGTTCATACACACACACAAACAAAACACTTACAATCTCAACTGCTACATTTTCTATTTTTGCTGTTTACTATTAACTGACTTGAGTTTTTTGAGGATCATCATTACTGCCCAACGACTCCTTTTCCTCGAAAGGGAGTAGTTCCACAGAAGTTGCAGGTACGGCGTCCCAACGTTCTTTCAACAAGCGCATGAAAGCAGCAACCATCTCTCTTCTAAACTCGAGCTCCCTCGTGAAGAGATCGAAGATAACAAACGCAAGAACGTACTTGAAAGGGACGAGGAGAAGAGTGGCCGAACCGAGCAAGAGTACCAAAGCTACCTCAGTCGTTATCTTAACGTAAACGGAGTAATAAAAAAAAGCCCGTCAAGAAAACGTCAAGTATATAGTAAGAGAGAAACAAGGTTAACTGCTGAAGTATAGTAGTACCTGAGGGTTTCCCGCTAGAATAATGGAGCGTATTTTGAGCAAAACGACGTTGACGTTTTGGAGAGAGGTCTCAACTTCATTCAAGGCTTCTTTTAGAGCCATGATTTTCTGTATTGTGTTTGAAGGAGGCTGATCATATACTGTCACTCTGCCAAAGGATCTGCCTAGCCTTCCTTGTTCTTTGAGGCTCTTTAGTACTAACATGCCAGTGGCCAATATCATCAAGCTCAGTGGGAATACATATGATAACAAATTCCTGGTATCAATTGATAGAGTTAATACTTGAGCACCGAAATCCTATCAAGAATCTGTTGCATGATCTGATTTTCTAACACGGAACATAAATGAAGTTTCACTTACCTGAAGATAAGCGTATACACGAGTGCGATGAAAGAAGCTGTTGCCAGTGGATCTTCCCACCTTCTCAATCTTTCGAAATTTCTTGCAGTAAGGGTTAAAGGAAGTATGAGTTCCTGAAACAATTTCAAGAAGTTGACGGGGCACATGTACTTACTGAACCAATTTTGCAACCAATATTAGGAAATGGTATCTAAATGCTTAAAGTGTTATTCCCAACCTTAACAAGGTCGATATTGCTGGGAATGCCTTCGATCATTGCATCATCGATTGAAGCTTGGGTCTTCTCCACCACCTTCGATTTGTCTCTGCACGTCGCCGATGCCCTTTCCACCAAAGACCTATCGGCAACTACGAGATTCTTGCTAAGCACAACTCCCTCTTTGGCATTTGTGTTCTTCCAAAATGCCAAGGAAGCATTGGAACTCCAAGACGGTGATCTCATCCATTTCCTCAAGTACACACTTCCATCAACGTCGGCGACTTGATAATAACCGCTGCTTTCCATGGCCTCGCCAGTGGCTCTCGCAATTGCTTCTGTATCGCTTTCATCGTGGGAGAGTTTCTTGATTATGGGCCCGCCCCAAAAGTGAACGGCGAGAGTTTGAAGAACGATATCCCCATATGGAGCGTTTTGCAAGTACGAGAAAGGGACGAGTTTTGCAGGATCGTCTGACATTTTTCGCATAAACTGAAGAGCCTGGAGCCTAGTTATAGCATTTACGGCATAATGAATAGCCTTATCATTCCCTTTCTGCGCACCGTAAATGCCTTTCACGGAGTGGTCAGCATCTGTAGGTCCATATTCTCTTATGAACTTGTGCAATGCAATAACTTCGTTGAGGAATACATACCACACATCCCTTCTCATTTCACCTCCCAAGTCAACAAATTCTAGTACCAAGGGCTTAGACCTGTAAAGATGCAACAATTGGTACACTGTATGGTATATGTCAGACCCTACAAGAATAGGGAAAGAACATAAACTGGAATCATGTCAACATTTTTCTATTTTACAAGAATTAATCAGCCTGTTGGAGAAGCTTACTCACTCGGGACCAGAGGTGACTGAGATGGCAGAGTCGAAAAGATTTGATCCCAATGGACCAACTCTTGTTTTCTCTACTCTTGAATCATTGCAAGTAAGGTCGATCCTAACGGAACCTTTCTCCCCAATCATGCCAACTGTCTGACCAGGTACGCCAATATATTGATAACTATATCCGAATAAAATAAACAAATTGAAGTGAAGAGCTTGAAATGATATGGTGAAACCTCGAAATAAACCGCCTTATCGGTCAATGTGACTTTTCCTGGCCATGCAATGTTCTTTTTCCATCTTATAACCGGCTGCTTCCGACTCGAACCGAGACAAAGGACTATTTCATTAGAGTGATGGGAAAAGTCTTGATACTGATAGGATTCTCGGCGTTCATGCACTCTACATTCATCAAGAAGTGGAACAGAATACTATATTAAACTTAGTGCAACATTATCACAATCTAGATTTAAACGATCTACTATTGCGTTCATGAGTTTGTCAATATATTTCAGAAATGGATAGACCATAAAAGTGTGCTGTCTTTTCGACAGGTTTAAAATCAATGATTGCCATAGGACAGTCACAAATTATTTAATGCTCGGCAGATATTGATTAAGGAGAAAATATTATTAGGTAAAGTGAAGCACAAAATTTTTACATATTGCAGGTCCACAGCAGCATTAAGAATAAACCAAAAATGTAGCATAGAACAAAGGAAAACTAACTTGAGAAGTTCAGTAACATATGTTGACCATACGCTAAACGAGATGCCGGGATCATCGCCAGAAAGTGCTTTAAAGAGATTGTGTGCAGTGGGGCAATCAGCCAAACCAGAAACAGCAGGAGCAATACGAACAAATGCCTCTTCTCTGACAAGCTTTCTCTTCAAGATCAACAAAACATCATTGTTGTGTTAGTATGCAAATGCGCAATGCTAGAATACAATTAATATTGATAGGTCATATGAGGCCTCTTTCATAATTCATGTGTTAGACAGTGTTAAAGAACAAAACATATATAGTAATGACAGGGGTGGCTATACACACGAAACAGCCCGGTCAAGAGAAAGTACCAGAAAAGATTTACTCTCTATCAATTTTCTTCGGCTGTTTTTCCTTTTTCCGTAAGGATTCTCCCAAGCAAGCATTGTTGTAAATATTAGCCTCTGAAATGCAGGTTCCTGTCGTCAAATAGCAGTGTCAAAGCATCAGAAATCTCTTCACTTAGATAGCAGAAAAATTCGAAAAGAGATAGAGAGATTCTATTCAAAATTCTCTTAGACAGAATTTCTTTCATCCTACAAAGCGAGACGCACCAAATATGCATAGAGTAGGGAGTCACAAGCTAGATTGTAATAATTAGAAAAAGCCTAAACTACAAAGGATGCACACCTTAAGGCTTGGATGAACTTCAGCATTGTTTCTTGACAAAAACCTGAAGCAGCAATACTCCACCATACTACGTGGATCTTTGTAGACTGATTCCCGAACAAGGGCTTTAAACACTTTCTGCATTTTCTGTCCAGTCACTCCGTTCATCCTGCACGTCTTGGATGTTGGTAAAGTTTAAAAACTACACTTTTCAAGAGCAGAATTCATAGTTTGACACAAATATGAACAATCTAAGTTTCAGGTAAAAAAAACGTCCCTGGTTTAGGAAGCAATATTCTAGCGCTCAATTTCTTCAATATGGCCAAAGGTTTAACATTCCAAATTTCACATCTAAAAGATTTAACGAACCAGAAAATACATGATTATCACTCCAAATATCCCAACATGCAGAGTAATTACGTAACCTAAGCTTTGCAATGTAAGGTAAATGAAGAAAGTACCATAAGAAGAAAAGCAATCAGTAGTTTACCTGCTAAATTGTTCAATCGAAACAATTGACTCTTCTGAAAGTTCTCCACCGAAATCATTAGAATCAATTGTCTGTTCTGTAATCAACACATCCTCCGTTTCCTGGCTCTCGTTTTGAGGATTATTAGGTCGTCTATCGTTAACGGTTTTCACAAGCGGTGAAGCTACTTCGTTGATGAAGCTATGAGTCTTCGACATCCACTGGTTTATAGATTCTTGCACCGCACCTTTTTTGATGAACCAAACTCGACGTTAACATATGTTGAACACAGAATTTGGAGCTAAGCATAGAGCAAACAAAAACATCAGCAGCAAACAATCTGCTTGACCTTAACTAATAGATCGTTTCACAATCATTAAATCGTGAATCAGCAACGTAAAATTGCAGAATTCAATCACATGGTAAAAATTAGGCTTTTGGGTTGAGAACCCATTAAGCTAAGAAGCAACTGGAAACTTACTGGCATCGATATCATTAAACTTCCATTTCTTATCACTGAGAGACTGCTCCACCAGCTTAAATTCGGATTTCTTTTCCGAGGATGAGGACGATGAAGTATTATTATCATCACAGCAAACGATCTTCAAGCTGAATTTCCGCTTGCGACTTCGCATAGAAGAATACTTGATCGACGGGCTAATGATGGATGTTTTAGCTGCGAATTTAGAGAGCATATCTTCCAAACTTGTTTTGCCACTCGCTTGATGTATCAGACGTGGAATCGAACGAAGAACATATATACAGTTCAAGAAGCTAATTTCTTATCACCGTAAGTAAGAAAAAGAGGCATAACCATAAAAGCAAGGAAAGGAAGTCGTAAATAAGGCATAGATTTAGCTTCTTTCTTTAGGCAAAGGTCCAATCGTGTATATTATTATATGTTGTGACAAAATAATTAAAATAATAATAAAATGCCAAGAACAACTAAGCTATTGTGCGGTGCAAAGTTTCCATTTTTGTTTTCTTACTTCCAATCGCGATACTTCTTTGTTCCAACACCGCAGTACGTCGCGCCACTTGTTCCACCGAAGAAATAACAACCCTTTTTTGTATAATCGTAAAAAAAAAAGTCTCAATTTTCTGCTCAAGTTTGTCCGAATTCCAATTCAAAGGAGATCCGTTTCATTTCATTGTATAGGCCATACACACACACACATATATATATATATGTATATTGCTACTATACACAAATGTTATATGTCTCGTTCAATATGCAGTTCTAAAGCTGGGCTGCCCATTTTCGGAAGTAGGCGATGAGACATCATCGTCTTTAAGCATATTATCGACTGGATTTTTGTCGGCCCAAACAGATGCATCGCGATAGCCAAGCTCGAACATATTGTCGAGAATCTCATCCTCGGCTGGCTCGAGGGCCCAATTGAACAGCTGCAATGTAATGTAACAGAAACGATTTATATCAAAGAAAGAAATCACGTTAAGGTTCCTTTTAAATAATGATTGTAATAATAGTCAATAACCTGTCTGGGAGTAGCCCTGTTTTCTGGGTTACAATCTGGGCTTATCCCTATTCCCTGCAATTGCAAACGACTAGCAGGAAAAGCGCAAATGCGAACCTAAAAGATGTGTTCAAGGTCTCAGCTGCTAAGGATGTAATAAGGAGGCTCACACACAGAATAAATCTAAATCATACTTACTGTTTCTGCAGCCGAAGTTGGTGGCATGAATAGTGTTAGCCCGCCGTCGATGCATATTCTGTTTCTGAAAATTGTCACGGGACTTGGAGAAAGATATCTGCAGCAAAAATATAGCTTTTATCTACATGATCATTGTGTAGTCATTCAACTCAACTCAGCTCCTTTTTTCTATTTTATTTTTCACGGCCGACACCTCCTCACCGTTTTCAACAACATAGTGCAGCTAAAATTTGAGATTTTCGAGGGCCCGTAAGGAATTTTTCCTCAAAATCTAGGTTAGGTCACGGTTCGAGTCCGAAAATACGAGAATCAAGCGATAACTGTTAAATTACCCAGGTATAAAAGATGAAGTAATGATGGCGTTGATAAGATCTTCTTTTGAGTCGAACTGGTCCACAAGCAGGCCTCTCGGTCTCCAAAAAATCTGCGTGATGGCAACTGAGATGAAAGTATCAAAACGATGTAAGAGCTCTCTTCCACTGGAAAAAACCATGTATAAGATTTGAAAAATATCAGACAAGACAACATGTGATCCACCCACCACGAACTCTTCCGCTGGACCTGATGTGAACATCATCAGGTAAAAACTTTTCCAGAACTTCCCTGAGCACAGCCTGAGGACAATGGATTTCACACAATAAGATGCCAATTTTTAAATTTCCTATTCTTTCAAGCAACAAGCCATTTTCCATCAGGTTAGCTCCTCAACGACAATACTGAGTAATGAGTATAGCTGCATAAGTTATCTAGCCTGACTAGTATAGAGATTATTGGTGATATGTACCCCAAGGCGAAATGCAGTTCCATTAAGCCTGCAATCGTTGGCGAGTATTTTCGTAGCTTCCAAGGCTTCAAACATGGTGGCTCCAGAGGCAATCACGGCACACACTATGGCACCAGCTGATGCACCAGCCAATGGTGTTGTTTCCTGCCTCGGGTTTAAGACCGCACAAGTTAGTCAGACGAATCAAATCAATCTACACTGCATACTGCTACTGAACATAGAACAGTACATAAATCTAACAAGAAGCTGCTAAAGGCTAGGCATAGGCTATGTATGAAATGAACACAACCTTGATATAACCCTTTTCTAGAAGCAGCTGGGCAACCCCAAGATGGTAAGGGAACAAAAGCCCGGCGGCAGAGAAACTGAATCCCGGGCTAGTTACAACCTTCCTCCGCCGCTCAGCCTCAATATCCTCCGGCCTTTGCTCCCACAACACGTCGTCCTCCTTGTCCACGACGACGGTGGGGATCTTCTCCTTCGTGCGGCTGCTCCGCCGCCGCCACCACCACGACGACTCGGTTTTCTCCTCCCCGAACATCTCGATCGATTTAGACCTACCGCCGTCCAACATCCGCGACGCTAAGCCGATGAAGAGCTCCCCCGTGGCTACCGCGAAGGACCTCTTCTCCTGGGGTTTCTGCGGCGGGGGAGGCGGCGGCGGCGGCGATGACGTGGCTTTGGTTGAGAAATTGAGCGAACGGACGGGGAGAAGGGTGGCGGTGGAGAAGGGGTGTGTGTAAGGGAGCATCTGCATCGTGGGTAGCAAGAGCAACCTTTTGCTTCTATTGTTCATCATTCGGTTGAATCAAAGGAGGCTTTTCTTCTCTTCCCTCGCCATTTTTCTCCCTCTGCCTTCGTTGCTTTGATTCTTTGCTTGCATTGTTCTTAGGTGTAATTACGTGTCTTACCGAACTAGTCGGTTGATAGATAGGTCGGCAGGTCAAGAAATGTACGACGTCATTGATAAGGTGTTATTTTTCGCCAACACAAAAACCCAATAAATGAATAAAACAATACAAGAATGCTACATTCAAATCAACTAGCTAGTCAAGCACCCTCTACAATTTAATGAAAACGAGTGATTTCCTATAAATCAAAAAAGAACACGACACCAAGCGAAGGTAGATTTCCTTCACCAGAAAACATTTGTCCAATCACAAACATGGCTTCTGTATTCACAACTGAATAGATAGTAGTAAATGCATGGCATGGCAAACATATAAACAATCACAAGGAATGATGATAAGGTGGAGATCTAGGGCTTTGAAAAGCTGAGGAAGGTTTCTTCATAAATGGATGATCCAATAGCTGGGAAGCAGTAGGCCGATTATCTGGATTAACTTGCAAGCAACTGAGGATAAAATCATGGGCTTCTCTTGATAATGTCTTGGGAATAGGAGGTAGCTCTCCCTTCCCAATCCTGAACAACGCTTGCATCTGCCAATGGCATGGCATGCAATCAGAAGATGCACAATCAAACAAAAGACAAAATAGATGTCAGCGACGAAATCAGTTCAATACCCCTTCCAAGTGAGAGTAGGGAACTTGGCCGGTTAACATTTCCAGCACGGTGCACCCGAGGCTCCATATATCAGCAGCACGCCCATAACCATTGTTCTTACGGTTGACAACCTGACGATATCGAGCGCTTTTTCATCATGCGCAATCTTTTATTTCGAAGGAATAAGGAAATGGTGAAATCATAGAACGCTTACTTCTGGGGCCATCCAATATGGCGTCCCTTTGCAGGATTTGATGTCGTTCAATTTAGTTGCCTGGTAAGACATTTAAAACAAGCTTGCAATCATCACCATAACTTGCAACTAATAGAAGGAAAGGCTTCTCTTATTTACTGGAAAAACCAACCTTTGCCAAACCAAAATCAGCCAGCTTCACTGAACCGCTTACATCAACCAGTATGTTGGCACATTTGATATCCCTATAAAAGGGGAGACAAAAAACAAAAGATATAGGATTGCCCATGCCCATCGAATCTAAAGAAGAGAATATAGTAACTCACCGATGGACCACATTCTGGGAATGAAGATAACTCAGTCCATGTAGGATCTGCCTCGTGTACACAGAAACTTGAGAATCCCGAAGCTGATATTTCCCGTATAGTTTTGCAAGAGAACCTTTCGTGACAAGCTCAAGAAAGATATAAAGTTTCGAGTCATCCTGAAAAAAAGAAGTCCAATGGCATGAATTCAATGTAAAAGAAAAGGATGGTCGTAGTAATAAGAGAGAGACGACAAATAAGTTGATCCAGGTATGCTTTCAGAAGCTAACGTCATACTTTCTCTGTGCCCAGATAGCGAACAATATTTCCGTGCTGCAACTGGCGTAGAAGAGAAATCTCCTGAACAATCAATATCATAAAATAGGAGACAAATCAGTCCATCTTATAACTGAGAAGGAATATGATTCGAAAGATAAAACTGATACAGATCTCAACTTTCACGCAAGAAATTTCAAAGATCTGTTCTCTGACCTGTTCAAGCTGATAAAGGCTCTCTTGGCCTTGGCTACCATTGTCCAGTAAAGAAACCTCCTTCACAGCAAAAAATAGCCCAAACCTGCCATTGAGGGTAAGAAACTTGAGGATTAAGATACAAAGTCATTGCAACGAAAAATATCAACATGAAATGTGTGACGGCAGTCTTATGTCAGATAAGGATCATCACCATAGTATAACCAAAAAGAACGGGACACATTTAAGAAAAAGTAGGAACATTAACACTGTTGATAAAGAATCCAACAGATAAGGTCTTGATTGTTTACAAAAGACTTACTCGGTATAGCCTTCATACACTGTTCCAAACGACCCACTTCCAAGAAAATCACCCTTCTGCCAAGACGTAATACTAATCCTGAATGAGCTGGTTGGCGACGTGATATGACCATTTTCAGATATCAAGCCCACAATCTCGCCACTACTATCATCTTCTGTACATCTGTTGCTAGTTCTCTTTTGAATGTCATTAATCCCCTCTACTACCTGCTTTGCGACTTGCTTAGCACATTCAATCTTGTATGTTGTATGTCTAATAACGTTTTGTGACGCTTTAACTTCTTCGTTCCATGAACCTCATTTATTGAATGGCTAATAACATCGCGAGGTGATTTTTCGTACAGATCTTTGGGACCAAATGCCTTCAATAAATCCCATGTGGAACTAGAATCATCCACCACCGACTGCATAAGAACTGGCGGAGGGGACAATTTCGGCGGCCGAATGCCTTTAATCCCGAAACCACCAGCACTTGTAACCTCACGTTTCACCTTACTATCTCTTGACTTGTCACCCACTATTTTCTGACCACCATAACTCAATTCTGTCCCATTCATCGATTCACCACTAATCTTATCCCTAACTCCGCGACCAATTCGATCCATCACTTCTTCCCCACCACCGACTCTAACCTCCAAATCACTGGTTAACATTTTCCTCGCTCCGATTTCAGTAAATTCACCATTTGAAGCCAAACAAGCTCTATCCTTCGATCCACCACCACCACCACCGCGATCAGTGGTCAACTCGCTTGTCACTCCACCAGCACCACCGCGATCCATTCCGATTCCAGCCACAGCTTCACCGCCACCAACCGGAATCCCGTCACTCCTCCGACTGGTCGACGGCAATAAATTCTTCCTCGCCTTCCACACATCCTCAGGAATCGACAAATCCTCCAATCCAATCCCTAACTGCCGGCAAACCAAATCCACCTCTCCTTCATGTCCTCTTATCCGAAAGCTAGAGCGCGATGATACAGGCGAGAAATCGAGCGATCGAGCTTTCCGCACCGACCAATCACCATCCTCACCATCGTCCACGTCTTCAAAAACGCACGAACTTGAACTGGCGTGGTATATGATGTTGCTGCTGGCGTTGACTCGGCCCAGCTTCGGACGCAGCGGCTTCTTATGCTTCGAGCCGATCATACCTTCGTCAATATTTTCCCCTCTTTCGTGGTACTGCGCAAATCGTGTCAAGTACGACGACGAATCAACTCGTGCGTTTGGAAAGGCTCGGTTTGACTTCACAGTTCTCAGGTCTTCGGTTTGACTGTAAAATAAATTCACATTTCTTAACGCGGTGCCACGTGGCAATTATTGGAGCGAATTGGGTTGGAGTGGAGCTAAATGCTGGCGCCAAAAAACGCCAGACAAGAAATGCCCTTTATTATTTAGATAAAGATAAATTTAACAGGCCTGGGCTCTATATTCTAGGCCCATTACTGATTGTCATGGCCCAGTAGAATTAGCTACGAGATTCATAGCTTCATATGGCTTCTTCGATTTCATCATATTTCTTCGTGTGCTAGATAATTATAACTGTTAGAATCGCAGTGATTCTTGAATAATTACCCTTCAAATAGAGAGCAAAGCTATTGTTTCTCTCTGTAATTGTATTATTCTTTGTGTCACAGTATGTGTAGTGTGTACGCACAAAGGAAAAAAGCAAATAAAAGCACTAGCACCACACTCTACTACCACCTTATAGCTCTTTTTTACAAAAGAAGCGTCTTTTAATATATCACCTCCCATCCCACCACCAATCGCCGCCGTGGCACGGCAGTTTACCCTCCGCCATCGATGACCACCACCAATCAGAGCTACAACCCATACCCACCGCCGGCCTCCAGCTCCGGCGCCTCCGTACGAGGCTGCGTCTGCTGCCTCCTCCTTTTCTTCTCCTTCATCGTCCTCGCCGCCCTCGCCGCAACCCTCCTCGTCTTCCTCCTCCTCAGACCACAGAAACCCACCTTCCAGCTCCAGAAGGTCGCCGTCACCGACGTGGCGCTCGCTCAGCCGAACCCCGCCGCCGGCGCCACTACCCTGTCGTTCAACATACGCCTGACCTTCACATCGGAGAACGGCAACAAGGTGGGGATAGAGTACGACGAGGCGAGGTTCACCGTCATGTACCGCGGGATTCCTCTGGGACGTGGCGCCGTTCCGCCGTTTTACCAGCCGGCGCACACCGTGAGGAGGGTGGACACGGCGGTCGTCGTTGACCGGGTCAGCCTTATGCAGGCCGACGCGGCGGAGATGCTCAGAGACGCCCAGTTAAACGATCGGGTCGATCTGAGGGTCTTGGGAGACGTCGGAGCTAGAATTCGGGTCATGGGTGTAAATTCGCCGGGCGTCGAGGTTGTTATTACGCTTTTAGTTAATTCTTCGTCCATGCGCAAATATGAAAAGATCGTTTTCTGATATGATATTATTTGCAGGTGTCAGTGGACTGCACAGTAGCGATCAGCCCCAGAAAACAAGCGGTGATCTACAAACAATGTGGATTCGATGGCCTAAGCGTTTGATTATCTTCTCTTCTTCTTCGTCAAATCTTATCTTCCAAGGAAAAAATCCACAGAGAATTCTTAAAGTAGATTCAACACTTTAAAGCACGTGGGCCATCAAGGAGGAAAGATGGTTCATTCATTCTATATTGGATTGTCTTTTTGTGGGCCAACGTGTCTTATTAAATTGTGACTTTTGTTACTGAAATTCTTACCACAATGCAATGAGAACTTTCACTTCTCAGAATAAACTTTTTTATAGAAAAAAAAAAAGCAGTTTTAATTGTCGGTGTAATGACTGTAATTGATGGGCTTGTCCTACAGAGACGGGCCCAAAGAAGGGCATAATTAGGCCCGATAAGGCCCATACAAAGGCCCACAAACGGAACCAAGGTCACTCAGAAGTCGCAGGAAACGCAGCGAAGAAGATAGAGAGAGAAAAAAAGGTTCACTTGCACTGAGCTTACAACGTCGATGGATTTCACGGCGTTAAACGAAGCTTTGTCGCACGAGGCCTACGACCAAGTTGCTGACATTTGCGATAATCTCATGCTCCAGGTGATTGTTTCGTGTTTTGATCCAAGAAACACCATCCAAAGTCTCGGATAGCCCTAATTTGTTTTTTTCTCGTTCTCCGCAGGTCGCGTCAGAAGGAATCGCTTTTCATGAAGAGTGGCCTTATGCCGTTCATTTACTTGGATTCATCTACATCAGCGACGTGTAAGTCGCCTCCTTTTCGTCTGATCGTCGCTTCTATTGGTTTTCGATTATTATCTTCCTCTGTTTTACTTTTATTAAGTAGCTCGTATTGCTTCCTAGAAGCTCATTTGATGATATCGTGTTTATGTGTTATCGTGGAGGTAAAGACTAGGGCTTGAAACTTCGCTGTTACGAGATTGTGGTGCTACGTTACTTAATTTTGCGTTGTATTGTTATATTGATGAAGACGTCAGACATATTGTCTATAATTGTCAGCTAAGAGATAATGATCTTAATTTTTCAACCATGAACCTTTGTCAGTGTTCATACTAAACCTCTGGGAACGTAGCTGTGATAGTCCATTGGCATTTGCTGATGAATGCGTTATGCTTGCTACATTTGCAATGGTTTTGTTGATCATTTGCTTGTTTTTACAGAATTAGTGCAAGGTTTTTGTGGAAGAAGATACCTTCAGCAATTAAAGAGAGCCAACCTGAATTATCGGCCATTTGGAAAATTGGACAGAAACTATGGTTGAAGGACTATGGTGCTGTTCATGAAGCCATTCGTGATTTTAATTGGAGTCCACAGATTCAGAGCTTTGTCACAGCTTCCTCAGGTGATTGAAGTATTGAACGCTAGTGTTGTGACTCGTTGCTTTTGGTATCCACGAAAGGTCAACCATAAAAGTATGAATCATTTGATTTAATCGCAGAACTCTACACCAAAAAGATGTTTGAACTGCTTCTTTCTGCATATTCTACTATTAGTATTCAAGATACTGCTCTTTTCCTTGGGATGAGTGAAGACAATGCAGCAAACTGTAAGCTCCAATCCATACTCATACAAATAGAAACACTCTTACTACATATCTTTTTTAGCCTAGCAAGCACTCATTACTATTGCTTTCATTTACAATTTAGCAGATGCATTGCAACAAGGTTGGACTTTAGATAGTACATCGCAGATGCTCTCCGTAAAGAAGCAGGCGACTGCATCAGAGCAGAAACTCGATCCAAGTAAATTACAGAGTTTGACCGAGTACGTATTCCGCCTCGAGCACTAATCCACCGCTAAACAGGTTCCTCCATGCTAGTTAAATGGCTGTTGAAGCCTATTAAGATTCTAAAACATATGTTGATTGGCTTCGCTTTTCCATCTATATCCTATTCATTTTTCTGTCAGTCAAATGCATCGGATCTTATGTAATGGATGGTTTTAGCAGTTGCAAGAAGTTCCTATGAAGGGTATCTTGCTTTTCACATGTATGCGCACATTTTGATTTCAAACCATCATGTAACTAGCACATACATAATAACTTCAAGGGTATATATAAATGCCACCAAGAACTTCCGAGCTAGCCTGAGAATCTCTCCGACTATGGTCCGATGATTCGTCCACGTCAGCAGCCGCCTTTGGACGTCGAGAAGACGACGAGCCCATCTCCGGCGGCTCGTCGTGGCGGCTCTCGGGCACCAACTGGCTAACCCTCTTTAACTCCTGCCTTTTCCCCCAAAGCACGACGTACAACCCTCCCACGATCAACAAACCTCCAAGCAACCTATAATATGCATATATATATTCATTATCGTCAACGAAACATATAAAGATCCAACCTTTTTTCGAACACAATGCAAAAATTTACAGCACGGCATTACATTCCCAAGTAGAGCTTCTCTTCCAAGAACAAAGATCCAGCGATGGCCACCATCACGAGGAGCAATGGGTTGAAGACGGACACGAACAAAGGGCCTCTCATTTTTATGCACCATGCCATGAAGCTAAACATTACCCCAGAGCCCACAATACCCTAATAAATTTTTATTAGATTTCAAAGTCAATACTAGCTAGCTGTGTAATAAATGTCCATTCTTGATATACGGAGAAAGTTTAGTGAAGAGAAGGCTGTACGGCGACTGAGACGGTGAGGAGCCTTATGTTCCATCCCAATTTCCATTGGGTCCAATCTCTTTCCGTGCAGATGGAGAACGCAACGCTGAGGATCGAACTCCACATGGTCATCATCGCTGTGATGGAGTACGGACATGGATATTTCTCCCCAGCTTTAGCCTATATGGAATTAATAATGATATATTATGAGTTATGACAGACATGATCGATTCCTTTCCGACGGTGATGCTATTACATAAAATGGCTTCTTCTTATTACTATTACCTGGATGATTAACCATAGTGAATAGGAGACACAGCTACCTAAGGCTAAAAGGGTGCCTGAGAGGAGATTTTCTTGATCGTGTGCTGTTGTTTGTCTGCTGCTGCCATTACTGTGATTACGATCGTGGTGATTTGCGGTAGTGAGCTCGAGGAGATTTATGTTTGTGTCCCATAGATTTAGGACAGGTCCTTTGAAGAATGTAAGGAGCATTGCTCCACCAATGCCCATTAAAGTCCCGAGAACTTTCGCTTTGCCTGCTGCTGTGTTCCACCCTAACTTTTCTAGCCTGAGAGGAACAACAACGACAACCATACCCAAGTTATTCAAGATTCGATCGACGTTTTATTATATGGGAAGAAAGTTTATGATTCTTGGATATGTACCCCAAGAAAATGGCTACGATGAAGGTCATGGCAGGCATGAGATTGGTCATGGCGGCAACAAAAGTAGCAGATGTTAAGGCCAAGCTTTTCAAGTACAGGTTTTGTCCCAATGCTCCCCTGATGATCGATATAAAGAAGAAGCCTTAACTCATCAAGAACACATACGATATTTACCGTGGAAATAGTCGAGCAACATTCAACAAAAGAAGCTTGGCAAAAAGCTGAAAACTTACCCGAACAAACCACAAAGAAATCCGTACAAGGCAACTGTCCAAGTTAATTTTGGTCTCTTTTTCCTTGAATAATACGGCGAAGTTAGATCATAGATAAAAAGAAGCTAGCTGACCGTAAACAACAACAAAAGTAACAGATATATCTGAAACCAATCAGAAGAATTAACGGATACACACACAATACTATATATTATATATCAGCAAGAAAGGAAAAACAAAACACAGACAAATAAAGCCCTAGCTGCCACACGGAAAAAGTTTTTTTTTTTTTTATAGAATATGAAGAATTCAAAATATAACCTTTCGAGATATAATGCGACAGGGACGATAAAAGCAGCTCCAAACATGAATCTGTAGGCCACCAAAATGGGAAGGCTCATGCCATCGTTTGAAGCCAATTTGTAGCCGACGTTTACGATCGCAAATATGCTTTGGACCAATATCATGATTAGGGTTGGCTTCAATCCGTGTAGTTTGTTGCACAACGCTTCACAATCACAGTTATACGAACAAGCCATTGTTGCTCTCTCTTTTCTTGTGCCTATCTATCTACCTCAAAAACCCTAATGTCACGACTCTTGGAGTGATCGAGTATACGCTGATCTCTCTACGCTGGTATCAAGATTAATCAAGAAGAAGGTAGAAGGTTTTTTGTGTTGTGAATTAACGACTCTTTTGAAGGGATTAATCTAGAGTCGTCGTTCGCTTTAGAGCCTTATATATGTTTGTGTGTGTGTATAGAGAGAGAGAGAGAGGGAGAGAGAGAGAGAGAAAGAGAGGAAGAGAGAAATGTTTCAGTACGGGATAAGATATATAGAGCAGAAGAAGAAGATATATGAAATGTTTATAAGAGTAATACACATTAAGTAATAGAGTAAATGAAACGCATTAACTTTATCATTGATAGTACAGTATCGCACGTGTGTTTTTTCCAAGATGATATCTACAAATCACCTTTCTTTACTAAAATCGTTAACAATTATGTTAATTTACTTACGTGTATATTAAATAGTTGGCATTTTATAGTGAATCGTCGAGAATATATAATGTATAACAAGACACGTAAAAAGCTAAAACACGCAATGAAGGAAAATATATCACGTATATTTCATGATGATCAATCGTCGAACCATTCAATCACGGGCTGTGTGGGCATTTAATTTTCGTACCAAAAGATTTAATGTAACGTATATTGTTTTGTGTTGCAATCCTGTTTGTCCCAACACGTGAGAAATCAATATAGAAATCAATGTTGTGCTTGGATAATGATATACTCATTTACTCGAGTTTTTTTCCTTTCAATACATATTATATAACAATGAGAACGGCCTTTGCTTCGTCTGCCATTACTTTATGTCAATGAGCTTCCTCTAATGAATGAGCATCATTTTATTACAATGTAATGAATAGCGGCATTATTACAAGTTTATTAAGCATCCATCGACATATCATACACAAGACAAACATTACATATAACAAGTTACAACCATAACTAAAGCACACACACTAAGAAATCTCTTGCTTTTCAGTTCAGGCGTTATAATAAACAAAAGAGCAATACTCAAAAAACAATCATCCATACATAGAAAAATTCAACTGCCGCCAGCATTCGGATTATCATCACGGCGGAGGAAAGACAGCAAACCACCGCCATGAACCCTCCCTTCAGGCACGGAAAAGCCCGGCCCGTTCTCCCCACAGCCCATTTCCTCGGCCCGCTTCTCCGAACAAGACGGCACCGGCCACTTCATCGACAACGGAACCAAAACCTGAGGAGGAATGAGCTTCTGCCTCTTCTCATTCGCCCGCCCGAACGAATCGGTCGTCGAATCAGACAGCATGCTCAAGCCCGAAGACGAGCAAGTTGCGTTCTCGTTGCCACACGGCACCAAACCCCTGAAAAGCCCGGGCCCGATAAGCCCGCCCTTGCCTCCGCCCGTCGTCGTCTCGGCCCGGCCCTGAACAAGGCTCGTATGGGCCGCGCAGAGCCCGCTCCTCCCCCTCGCAAATTTCTCGCACTTACTCATCCCGCCCTCGCCCGCCGCCCAGGCGCACCTCTTCCCCCCTCCGTGCGCCTTGCAGAAATCCGTGCTTCCCTGCGCGCTCTTATCGCACTTTTCCACCTTACACCTCTTTCCCCCGCCGTGCTTCACGCAGCAAGGCGTCTTTCCCCGAGCGCTCTTCGTGCACCCCGAGACGGCGCACCTCTTTCCCCCGCCGTGCGCAACGCAGAAGTTCGTCCCGCCGTGCACGCTCTTCGAGCAAATCCCGCCCCCGTCGTGCATGCACCGTTTCCCCCCGCCGTGGCCCTTGCATAGAGGCGTGCTTCCCTCGGCTCCCTTATTACATCCCGCGAAAACGCACCTGTCATAATAGAATTGGAAGATTGAGAAGAGATTGAGTAGCTTATAAGCTGAATGTGCTGCTCCACCTATCAACTTATTAGGCCCAACAATGAAATTTCACAGACAGACAGCACCTCTTTCCCCCGCCGTGCGCCTTGCAGAAGGCGGTGCTTCCCTGAGCGCCTTTTCCGCACGCCGGGAACTGACACCTTCGGCCGCCTCCGTGGGAAATGCAGAGGCCGACGTGCCCCTCGGCGCTTCGGCTGCAGTTCTCCACCTTGCACCTCTTTCCCCCGCCGTGCTTTATGCAGAGGCCGGACTTTCCTCGAGCGGCTTTCGTGCACCCCTCGGGAAACGTGCACCTTCGCCCGCCGCCGTGGGCTATGCAGTGTTCCGTTCGGCCCTCGGCCGACTTTGTGCAGCCCAAGTGCTGGCACCTTCGGCCGCCTCCGTGGGCCTTGCAGTAGGCGGTTCGGCTCTCGGCTCCCTTGTTGCAGCCCGGCTTGGCGCACCGCTGGCCCCCGCCGTGGCCTATGCATAGGCCGGTGGCTCCCCGCGCGCCTTTCGTGCATCCCGGGAATTTGCACTTCTTGTTGGAGTTTGCTGCGCCGCCGCCGGCGGTTTTCCTTCCCGAGGAAGAACACGTGGTGCTGCTGCCGCCCAGGGTGAAGGTGGAGATTCCCGAGGGCTCGGAGGTTAATGGGTTTTCGTCGGCGGCCATGGATGGAATATCGGGGTGAGCCATTTTAGGGGCTAAGATCAGCTTCGTCATGTATCCGCCGGTTTTTTTGCCCGAAGTAGAGCCCTCGTCGTCGACATGAAGCGCAAATCCGTTTGGGCTAACCCTAGAATCGGAGAATTCGAGGAGATTTGAAGTTTCGGTAACGCTCCCATAAGAGGGAAAGATGCTGGTGTAAGAGCTTGGGGTCGGGCCTAAGCCGAGGACTAATTTGCAGCCATCGTCGGGGGAATTCGAGAGAGCGCCATGGCTGCTGGGCTGTTTGTTGCTGAGAGTAGAGGTAGCAGTTCGACTTCCTCCTTGCGAGCCATAGCCGAAACAGTCTAGCCGAAGAGTAGTGTCTCCATGGTTGTTATTACCGTTCTTTGCGGAGGAGGTGTGATCAAGAGAAAGGGTATACATGATTCTTGTCGAAAGGAAAGGAAAAGAAGAAAAAAGGGCTGCTATGTACTGCTACTGATACTACTGCTGTTTTCGAAGGCGAAGGAGACGATGGTGGTGATGAGCGTGTTTCAATAGGAAAAACCGTAGATTAAGATGAAGAAAACGAGAGGGACAAACCAACCGAAGGACGAACTCGCTCCACCGCTAACGAAACCTGATGTATCTGCTCTGTCCATTTACTTAGGTTGAAAGGATGGATCTTTAGCTGTGTCTTTACCAAGGAACTGTAATGGAGATTATGAGGTGAGAAATAAGAACACATCTGCCAAAGTATTAGGCCTTCAAAATCACCTGAAACAAAGCGAGGCGAGAATATTATAAGAACATATAAGATTCTTCCATGTCTGCAAAAATTCAATCTTGAGAGCTATTGCATTGCAAAGATTCAATCTTTTCCATCGCTAGCGTAGCTCTTGATTTCTTTTCTTTCACAATATGAATCATCCATTCTTGAAACTCAATACATGTACAGATCTAAAGATTCGATATAGAATCGGAAAATCCACACACACCTTTCTTTACTGATAGATGCAAGTTCAGGGCAACACGAATTGCAGACGTTTGGAAAAAGAAGAGCAAAATTATGAAAATTAGTGACTAAAGAAATCTGCTTTAAACCACCATACGTCTTATAAGAACATAAACCCATATGCTAGTTTTTTTCTGAATAAATACATGAAAAGGTACAAGCCCAGTTCAAGAACTAAATCAAATGGAAACTAATCAATAACAAAGAGGATAGGGGAAATTCGTACCCTTTCCCCCATAAGCTTCAGCAAAGATGGAGGCTTTGTCACTCCCATTGCAAAAGAACAACAACCCTACTGATGACGTATAGAGAGAGAAAGAGAGGAAGTTCTTTGCAAATTGCAAGGGAACAACAAGTACAAAAACAAAAGAATATAACAAGTTGAACGTGGAAGAAAGAGAAAAAAAAAAGGGAGAACTTGATTAATGCTAATCAAGGCTTAAATAGATCTCTAAACCACGGCTTAGCCCCTCCCTTGACTGAGACATGGCGTCAGCAAAAAAGACAAAGGCACTGTTTCTCTGGCCGGTTTTTATCAGCCGAACCGGCCCTACAATGCAACCTTTCCCGGGAAAGGGACGGCCTTTATGCATTTACTATTGTGCCCTTGCCATGGCCGAGCCTCTCTCCACCTCACTTTTTGTTTTTAACCCAACTACGTAGATATCGCTCAATCCGAGGCTATTAAAAGGACTCTTTGGACCTTTCGATAAAATAGCGATATTCAATAAGTGAGTTATCATTTCGTCATCACGAAGCAGACAAAATGTCGATAGAATCATGAGTTATCATCGTCATCACAGAAGACAAAATGTCGAAAATCAACAAAGAAAAATGAACATCGGCTCGTTGTGATGAAAATATCAATTTTCTCGGCTTTCAAAGTCGGGTTTTTTTAGGGTTTTCTTACCAAAATTTAACGAGTCATAAACGCTCAACCAATAACTCATTTGGCTCATACGTTCGTTCATCTTTCCGAAATGTCAAACCAACACTAGTGGGCGAATGGAGACAAAAAATAAAAAAGATGGCGTAAGCATCTATGCCCCGCACACGTGTCCGAAAGCGACGGGCCAAGAAAGAAAAATCGAATATGATTGGCCGCGTAAGTGACGCCTCAACAACGCAACGGAAGCCTAAGGTCCACACATATTAATTTCTATCACTTGGCATGTTATATATAAAAATCAGTTCTTAATAACCTTTCGGAAATGTGAAAAAACAATCAAGATTCAATTTTTAATTTTTTTTTCTTCACGCATTATTGATGGCGAGTCAATGCATAAAGTAATGCTACGATGAATCAACCAATGCACAGTAAGTCAGAATACAATGTAGAAATTAAATTAATTATAAAGTTCCTGTCTTTGTATTATTTAGTGACAGGTAAGTTAGGTATCAAGTTGCGGAATATTCAATAAGGATTCAATAGTGAGCATATTCCGGTTAGTGCTGGATTCATTTCATTTTATTTTATTGTTATAGTGGTTATCATTTTTATAAATTCTAAGAAATCCTACCTAGGTGGAAGTGTGACGTGCGGGTAATAGCTGTCTCTCTGATATGTACTATATACTATATTAATAGCAAGTTGACAACATGTGAATTTTTGAATTAAATCAAATTTTCTCGAACATTATGTCCAAGAACAATACAATTTTCTCTATGATTCCACATAGCTTATACCGACGGTTGTGAATTTTCTTAGGATATAAATTAATAAAAAAAAAATTTCCCAAAAGACAAAAGCTATGGTCAATATATATGTGGCTATATGTACACGAACAAAACCGATATGATTATTTATCGTTTTAACTTACTAGACGCTACATAATTTGCTGTTATTATAGTATAGTAGCAGCCGTCTTGGGGGATCATATATTTTTGGAATTTCATTACAAGAGCTCGAGGAATCTTAGCAGTTAATCGAATTAAATAACTATTATTGATCAAAAGAGTTTCATACTAAAAGCTCACAAGTATCAAGAATTTATTCTATCATAATTCCTACCCATATTAATTTGTCGAAAATTCAGAATTTGATTGCTTCTAACTGTTACTTATATACAGAAAGTTGATTTTTTTTAAAAGAAAAAGAAAAACTACCAATTACGAAATGGGCCTGTTGGGCCAATATTTACGTATTCATTTCAATCAAACCCAATACGTTATTGGGCTTTGGCTATTTGAACTGAGCCCAGCCCTAGACACGCACACACCTGTAACTGTAATAACGACATATCATATGATCATCAAAGTTCTTACCAAGTGTAGTTCCTGATGTAATTTGATGCTGCTTCGTGACAGAGAAAGCTTCGAATCGCAGAAAATCTCGAAACATGCCCGACAAAATACGAAAACAAAGCGAACAGAAACACGGTTTTCGCAATCAAATCGTATAAAAGCTCGAAACTCGCCCGACGAAACATGCAGAATTCGCAGCCAAAACTAGAAAGAAAAGCCACATCAGCAGAAAAAGAACATGACATAGACTGATAGTCCACTGCCTCAGAAATCCATGACCAGCAAGAACACGCCTTCGCAGACGATTTCCCCGCCAACGAAAGCTTTGCCTTTCATTTCAGCCAGGAATCCTTCCATCACCGCTCTGAGTTCCATTCTAATGACCAACGTGTCGCCGGGAACTACTCGTTTTTTGAACCTCACTTGCTCCGTTTCAACAATCAAGTACTTCCTTTGCGTGACTATACCTCCCACTTGAGCCATTGCCTCGACGATGAGCGAGTCGGGCATGATCGAACCCTCGGGAAAATGACCCTGAAAGAAGCTTTCGTTGATCGTAACGTTCTTGATTGCCACAGCATACACGCCGGGGTTGTACTCAACTACTCTGTCCACTAGCAGAAAAGGATATCTATACGAAGAAGAAGAAGAACAACAATGGAAAAGAGTGAGTAAATCTTGAATTCAAATCCCATCAATGAAGTCAAATCAGGAAATACTAACCTGTGTGGGAGAATTTCACGAATCTCATCGATATTCATGACAGTAGGAAATGCAGGGTACTCTGCAGTGCACAGAGAAGCAGCCATGAAATGAAAGAGGCGATCGCATTTTCTGGAGAATAGAAGGGAAAAAGACTACGTACTCATTTCAATTGGGAGTTCCCAAGACGAACTGTCGTCGCCGCCATTTAACGACGAGAAAGCAGCGAAGCTTTTCTGGGATTTCGGTGGCTGGTTTTTCTTCAGAGAGGCGCCGAATGCGAGCGCGGTTTCGGTCTTCGAAGGATCGTTTCTCAGGCGAATGAACAACGAGCTTGGAGAACAGAGAATGTGGGAGAAGGCGGTGGAAGCCATTGTTGTGCTTTGCATGCCGAGCTTTGTGTGTTAGACTGATAGAAAGGTGCTGCGCTGTGCTGTGCGTATATAATGAAGTTTCTAATGGCGGTTAACTGTTGCATATCGACATTTTTGAACTTCACTTTGTTGGAAAATAACCGTCGACGACGAATGCTCTTTTTTAATTTCGTATTTATTTGGGGTGTGTTTGTGATTAATGGATAATTAAGGGTGGTGTGTAATAATTTCTCGATGCATGCCACGTGTCAGTTATTAATTGGCGCAGGCTATCGTTGACTAGACAACTATGACGACTAACGACTGACCTCACAGGACAGGACAAAGCCCGCAAAATCCCCGTCTAGGTAATTACTTTTCGCTCTCTGCTGCGCTCGGCTCAGCTCTCCATTCGCCGTGCCTCGCCTTGATCCGCCTCTCTTCAATGGCTGAAACCGGACCGTCCGATCCGGGGCTGCGATTTGGTATGCGACTTTTCGGCACTGCTTTTACTCGCTTTCGCAAATCGAGTTGCTGTCTTTGTTTCATCTCGTAGATTTAAATTCGTTAGTCTTGGAGGATTGTTGCGTGTTGTGCCTCGAAATCGTGTGAACGGACGTGGAGGAATTGATTCTAGCTGATTAGTTTGCGATGAAATGATGATGCGTGTTTTTGCGCTTTCGAAATTTGTTGGTCGCCTCCCACTTATGCTGTCGAAACATTGATTCGATGTTCTTGTTAAATCCGCCATGAAATGTGCTTGCTGGAATTGGATGTCTGCTACTTTTCCATTGTCCTCAAACACTAGGCTAGCCCAACATCTTTGTCAATTAAAAGCATAAGAGGTTGTGATAGATAATCTCTTATCTTGTTGCAATTCGATCATCCTTATGAGCTTTCTGGCAGTATGGGAGCAGTTAGATGAGTGTAGTTCGTAAGCTCCCATTTGTACAAATGAGAAATGTTCCTAAAGCTGTTCTCAAATTATTATATTATAGTGCAAAATGTAGTATTTCCCTGTGTTTATTTGCAGATGTTAAGCAAATACTATCAGAAGCCCAACATCGGTGGCTGAGACCTGCCGAAATATGCCAAATTTTGACAAACTATCAGATGTTTCATGTATCTGCCGAGGCTCCAGATAAACCAGTCAGTATGTACTCATTCATCCAGTCTAGTTTCATGTACTTTTTTTTTTGAAAAAAAATGGTATTTTCTAATGTGCACTGCACTTATGCACAGACTTTTTTTTTCTGGACTATGTTGCTGCTTGTATGTTCAGATTGACTTAGATTAAATCGTCACGAACTGAATTTTTCAGTTCATATAGTTTAGACAATTATGGCTTGTATATTCTTTCAATATTAGAGGGTTTGCCATCACGTAGAGAAAGTGTTACATTTCTTGTCACTAGGGCTCTTGTTGGAATGAGATCCTACGTAACTTGGGGATCTAATAGAGTGAGCTCCATCCTCAGTTTTGTTGCTGCAACTATGATGATTGCTGTTTAGCACGTTGCACTTTCAGCTAATGAGTTTCACTGGCAGATTTTGCCTGGGCTCCACATTAGTGTTACATATCCACTATAATTATGTCAACCTGTCTATAACTCTTTACGTGAAAATTCGTGGTTTGTCAGGTGGCTCTGTTTTCCTCTTTGATCGCAAGGTATTGAGGCGTTTCAGGAATGATGGACATAACTGGAGGAAGAAAAAAGATGGAAAAATTGTTAAGGAAGCTCATGAAAAACTGAAGGTAGGCCCTGGCCATCGAAAGTTATGACTTGTTGAAGTTTCTTTTGTCTATTATGCTGAAATACTACTATTCACTAGTAAATTGATGGATTAAGCGGTGATGGTGTTATATATCTACAGAGCATCATTATTTATGGTCTTTCTGGTACTACGTCATATGCGCTTAGATGTGCCGAATATTGGACTGTATTGTCCTTTAAGTTGATCCATATTCCCGAATCACTTTGGGAAATGTTTGTTTTGCTTGTCTTACAGAAGATTTTATATTTTCCATATAACTTCATTTTACGTATTTCCCTAGAGATATTTATGTATTCAGTTCACTGTGAGTTTGCCAAATAGACCTACACAAGCTGAATTTCTTTTTCGCTATTGGGTATACTGGTTTTATTTTTTTTTGTCAGGTCGGAAGTGTCGACATGTTGCATTGCTACTATGCCCATGGAGAGGGCAATGAGAATTTCCAACGACGTAGCTACTGGTTACTGGATGAGTAAGTGTGACTTTCAATGTTTCGTTCTCACACTTCTCAATTAACTTACTTACTCAGTATCGTGCCTTTGACCTTTTTTTAAGCCACCAAATGGATTCTGACGGGTCTATTAATGGTGCAGGGGTCGCATGCACATAGTGTTTGTTCATTATTTAGAAGTCAAGGTCAGTTTCTATCCCTGTCATAGGATAATATCCATCTAATAGTTTTTGCATATTATTTTCAAAAAAGTTTCCTGAGACCACTATCTTGTTCTTTGTACCTCTCTTGATCTTACTAGTCCTGATTCCTGACATTCCAAATATATCGGGGTCTGTTTTTTAAGATATTACCCCAAGTTTCTTTCTTGTACTAAAGCACATAAAAATGATAATTCGGTTTTCATGAGGCTAGGTGTATTATTTTCAGATTGTTATCTGAACCTTTTTCCTCAGGGCAATAGGACAAGCAGCAGCTATGTTGGAAACACTGATGTATCGATCTCAAACTCAGAAAATGGTTCGAGTATCCATGGACCAATTCCTACCAGTGCCCTCTCATCACCGTACGAAGATACTGCGTCGGGTACCCTGATTGCATTCCTCTTACCTGCTGTCTACGCTTCCGTTTAAGAAAAAATGATTATGGTGTATCCGTTGTGTTTATCTCACATAACCATCCTTGTAAAAACAAACTGCAGATGGTAACTTACCGGCAGGTTTGGGATTTCATCCGTATCCTCAGTATCCTGAGTCACCATTGACTGATGACGTTCATTCTCCCCAGTCGAACGCATACAATTTGGTCTCAGGTCCAGATCTCTATATTATCTCCTATTTCCCAAATTTTGGACATTCACCTCTGTTGGAAATAGTATCAAATGCATATATCTTCACTCAGCACTTGTCAGTCAAACAGTGTCATCAGTTAAGGTATTGAGCTCAAAGTTTGTTCACCGGATTTTGCTTTTGTTTGTCGACAGGTGAAATTTCTTACAACCTAGAACCTGGGACTTCCTTTCCCGTCCAGACTACTTTGCAGGTGCTCAGCTACTTTTGGTTTAGAATATTTCCTTTCCGAACATAATATGAAGCATTAAAAGTGCAATTTTCCCCTGCTTCTACTCATGTGACATATATGAAGCCCATACACTTTTTCCTGAATTGTTTGTCATAGTGGATACTGGGTTTTGCCTTTTACCGTTACTGAATAGATTCATTAACTTCATTTTAGCAATCTACTGGTGGTGGTTTGCTGAATTTTCACCCCCAGACCAGAAACCAAAATCTGGCCTTGACTTTACACGATAGTCAGGGAAGTGGTTTGGTTGATGCGGATTCTCTTCCTTCAGACCAAGGGGATGAATTGAAGTCATATTACCAAGTTTTTGAGCAAGAATTGAACTCTGGGATCTTTCAGCAATTCTTCTCAGACACAAATTCTGGAAATTCACCAAACCTAAATTTGGGGAATTCTATGATAACAACAGGCAATGAAAACGCCTTCTCAAATAATCCAGTGATCAGTAGTTTGCAGACAGATGCTAGACTGCAAAAGGTTGACAGCTTCACCCGTTGGATGGCAAAAGAACTTGGAGAGGGCGATGAACTAGATATCCCTTTGAGTAATGGGATTTCGTGGAGTATTATGGGGAGTGAATATGACACTAATAGTCCAGCTCAATTGCAAGTGGATTCGCACACACTAAGTCCTTCCATTTCCCGGGATCAGCTTTTCAGTATCATTGATGTATATCCGAACTGGGTTTATTCAGGCGTTGAACTTAAGGTACGTGATGTATGTTTAAATTATTACCTGTCTTAGAAGGTTCTGTGTTTTTGTTTTCATGGCATACTTATCATGGATTATATGCACTTCATTGGTTGTATTCTGTTCTTTGAATGTGGTTTTTGTACTTTTTTGTCCCATTTTCAACTAATGAAACTCCAGTAATATTCTATTTCAGTCTATAGGTGCAACCATAGCTATGAATATGCCAGGGATCATTCAACTGTTAATTCTGATGTGTCTTTTACTATGGATTGTAGGTCCTCATCACAGGAAAGTTTCTCAAGAGTAGAGAAGAGCTGTCTTCGCAGTTTGGGTTTTCTGTTATGTTTGGTGAATTAGAGGTTCCAGCTGAAGTTTTGGCTGATGGAATTTTATGTTGCAGTGCACCGCTTCATAGACCTGGTCCCGTCCCTCTCTATATAACCCGTTCCAATAGGGTAGCTTGCAGTGAGATACGCGAATTCGAATATAGGTTTGAACCGAATGGAGATATGAGTTCATTTGATGAGAGTGCGATCGTGATGTATATGTACAGAAGATTTGAAATGATTGTACGACTTGACTCTGTTGGCGGTCCTGCATCAGCTACTCGAAACGACTTTGAGAAACAAAGAATAGTTAAAAAGATAAATTTGTTGATGGAGGAAGAAGATAAACAGGACGGAAAGCTGATATCTGAAAATGATGCGTCACAGCTGAAGCTTGGAGAGCTACTCCTCGAGAGGCAGCTTAGACAGAAATTTCACTCATGGCTTGTCCAAACGGTAATTGAAAACGGCAAGGGGCCAACAATGTTGGATGAGTGGGGTCAAAGTGTGCTGCATTTGGCTGGTGCTCTTGGTTTCAATTGGGCCTTTCAACCAATTATAGCATCTGACACTCAATTAGATTTCCGTGATGTGAAGGGATGGACTGCACTTCATTGGGCAGCTTTTTATGGAAGGTATGCTTCATACTGTTGTGAATAAAAGGTGAATGAAATTACCAGCATCTGCATTCAGAATAAAGAACCAATTGCCTTACTGTGTCATTGGAAGTACTTGCCCAAGGAATGATATTCCATCTTCTAACATCATCTTCTTGGCCAATACCTAGAATTTATTTGTCATATGAATGATATTTCACTGTGAACGGCTTCAAGAAGACTAGATGAATTTTGAAATTTGTTGAGCCATGATTTGAAGAACTGTAGTTAGAATAAATGATAAACGAGGACTTACATTATAAATTCTTTATTGCACTGTACCAATCAACTCTAAATCTCATCATGGATGTATGTTTAACAGAGAAATAACGAAGTTGATTCGTTTTTACGATTTTCTTCTTGTTTATTAGGGAGGAGACAGTAGCCGCTCTTGTGGCTCTGGGTGCACGCCCTGGAGCATTAGCAGATCCATTTGGTGAATATCGTCTGGGTATGTCTCCAGCAGATCTGGCTTCTCTCCGTGGACATAAGGGCATATCTGGTTTTCTTGCGGAGATCTCCGTAACCACACAGCTCTCAACTCTTACGGTAAATGATAAAGTTGATACAGAAGTGTCCGAAGTGCGTCCAATACAAGCTATTTCAGGAGGGGATGCATCCCATACTGCCGCACACAAGGATTCATTGGATGCAGTCCGTCATGCTTCACAAGCAGTCGCTCGCATTCACCAAATTTTTCGTATTCAGTCGTTTAGGAGAAAGCAGTTTATCGAACAAACATATGATGAAATTCCAGATGATGAGAAAGTTGCTCTTGCTCTTGTTGCTTCGAAATCATCCAAGTATGCTGACCGTGTGTCCAACGCTGCTGCTGTCAGCATTCAGAAGAAATATCGTGGCTGGAAGAAGCGTAAGGAATTTCTGTTGATTCGCCAGAAAGTTGTGAAAATCCAGGTGTTCTAATATTCGCATTTATTTGTCTGATTTCACCCCCCTGAAAATTGTTTTCTGTAACCAATATTCTTCAAAGTGTCGTGTGCTTATATAAAACTGACTATATTCTGCTCCTCCGCAAAGGCTCACGTTAGGGGGCACCAAGTGAGAAAAAAGTATAAAAATATGTACTTGACTTTGGGAGTAATGCAAGCAGCACTGCGTTGGCGTCATAAAATGAGTGGATTGCCTGGGACTTCTCTCCAAGGTCGTACTGCACAAAGCACCTCAAATCGGGAGGACGATGATGATATCGTGAAACAAGGAAGAAAGCAAATCGAAGAAAGGATGCAAAGAGCACTTGCTAGGGTGAAGTCCATGGCTCAAAATCCCGAAGCTCGAGCCCAGTACCATAGACTACTTACTGCTGCTGAAGGGTTCAAGGAACCTATTAAGGTATTTTACTTTCTGAAATCACTTAGCTATTTTACGACGGTAATGTCTTGGAAGTACAGCTTCAGTTTTTCCTTTTATATGCTGCCACAACCTAATGGAGCATGCCTTTCCCATTCTTCTTAAATTTAGTAGATGATATATGCTGTCTATAGTGTGGTCATATACTTAAAATTCTGCCCCGTAATAATACTTTCTTCTCGAAGCAGGAGGAACAGGACCTTCTTTCATTTAACTTGGACGATCTGACTTTACCCGATAACTTGGACGATCTCACTTACCCTGGAGACGATGATATGATTGATTTCTCGACTTTGTTGGACGATGACATTACATTCACCTCGTCTTTCCATTGAGCCATTCATGACCTCTCCCTGGGACATTATGTGCATAATATAGCTGGAGTTTGGCTACATAGACATGTTGCCCTAAAATAGGACATCTTGTTTGTTGGTGATTTTATGTGGTAGTGCTTTTCGTTTTAGCAGGTGACTTAATTAGTAACCTCATCATGGATGATGACATGTAACATGATTTAGCATTGCAATGTCTCTCTCATGTTTGGAACGCTCAAGTTTCGATTTCGACCGTTTTGACAACAGCGCAAAGTTATGAATATGAACAACCATGATTTATAACATTGACAATGCCAGAACAGATAATAATTCATCATCAGGATAATTTTAATCATTACATGCCAGTTCCAAGATGCGTCTCTTACCAGCGTTTTCGACGATTTTCTCGTACTGTGGAACCTTCTGAAGCTCGACGCCGAAAGGCAGTGGCAATTGCTTAGCAATCCACATACTGTAAGTAGCAGAATGGATTGCCTGTTCCTGGTAATCTTCGAAGGCTCTGTCATGGATAACACTGCAAGAAAGAACCAAATCCAATTCTTCCTTAATGAACACATCACTTCTACAAGAACATGAATGGTTCGAAGAATAACAATCTGTGGGTAATAATAATAAGTGCTCCTTCATCCATAACAACGAAAGGAAGCGACGATGAATCCACAAAGCCTCTCTCCCTACGTAACGCCTTATCAAAGATCCAACCCAATGGAGCTCCTCTACCCAAACTCGATGAAAACCAGCGTCAGAAAAAGCATCCATGTCTTTACCTTGCTCTAAATTCTCCTTCATCTTGAGTAACAAGCGTTCGCGGTAATGGAAGCAAGAATTATCTGCTGCATGGAGCCCGGCCCAACCTCGAAAGTTCTTCAACTCGAGCGTTAGTTTCTCGTCCGACATGAAAGAAACTAACCAGCAAATATGACTCCAAGCACGGTAGTTCATCTTCGATCTGTCGACTACGGTTTTCGCCAGATCGCATTCTCCTTCCACGGTTTCTGATAGATTAGGGCATCCTTTGCCTTCCATTGTCTTGATCGCCCACCTCCTATGGCTCCAAGCACGTTCGCTCTTGGGTGAAGACGATAAAACTAGAGCTGACAGCTTCAGCTCGTAGCTCAAATTCTCAGGCGGCGTGGGTTTTCTTGACGATAGAATCAACTTTCTTGAGTTCCACGCCGTTCCAAAATCGCAGCTGAGTAGGACGAGCGCCCTACTGTGTTTCATGACTTCGTTTTCAGCGACATCCCTCGACGATCCATCGGAGAAGTTTCGGTATCGATGCAGAGCATCGAAGAAAGCGTCTTTAGCTTCTTTGTATAGCGTGACAATGGCGGAAGTAGATATTCCGAGCTTATTCTCATTGGCCCATAAGAATCCATCAGAAAAGACAGCGTCTTTCTCTAGCGTAGCGAACTGGGATGGATGAATGAATCCCAATTCATCAATCGACGGATGGGAATCTAGAATTTCTTCAAGCTTCCCCAAAAGAATCATTTTTTGTTTCCGAAATCCCAGATCGTTCAACCACCGAAAGTCAAAATCTTTACAGCAGAAAACCATAGAAAAATCATAATCAACTGCTTTCCTGGCACGAACACTCTTGGTTTTTGCAGTGCAGCTCGGCTCTCAATTCAATTAGACAAGATCGTATGGGCAGGTGACTGCTCTTTGAGCCCTTATATTGGTTGGGCTATAAGCGTTAGTATACGTGATGGGCTCTAGTTTGTGAGATATACTTGTGTATTTTCAGTATGCAGTAGAGAAGGAATTGATTTTGTTTCCTTTTGCTCTTATTGGTCGACTTTCAAGAAAAGGTACAAAGCGCTGACCTCAGTTTGGTTCATATCGCCACGGCACCGCTTGACCAAGACAGAACAATACAATGTTGGTTCGGTCATAATGACAACAGATCCTCTCTCTCTCCGCAATAAATTCCGATGAAATCAGATTCCTATCAAGAAAAGATTACTGAGATCGCTGTAATTTTTTGAGCTAAGTTACACCTTCAGGCTCGGCTGGTACTAAAAAATTTACAGATAAAGACAAGAGGTCAACCATTGATACTTTTTTTTTTTTTTTCTGACGATACCTTGCTTATTCATGTGAGTTTTACGTTAAACTGAACATAAATCTTTTCTTACGATTTCCCATCATTCTTTCTTGAGATTACCCTTTTCTTTAATTTCTGACGTGCACGTGTTATTTCTTGTTTATATCTCCACAGTAGTTTCTTTCGAGGACAAGTCAGTCAACATAAGTCGCGTTTGGTTAAAAGAACAAAGAAAATATACAGTCCTCCATCGGGTTTTTCTTGATTCTTGAAGTGGCGGATCGGTATAAAGCTCAATTCTTTGTGTTTTTCTTGGGTCATGAACACAAAAAAAATATGGGCCTCGGCACTAATGATTGATATCTTGTTTCTGATCGTATCATAGGTTTGCAAGATCTTCGTCTCTGATTAAGAGGTGGATGTTGATTTTGGGGAGGTGGGTTTCTGCTGTTCTGAAATCAAATGGATAGTTTATGCTGTTTCCAGGTTGGTTTTTCTAAACCTGTCCGCCTGTTTCTTCAAGGCTTTCTCAGGAATTTCTTAAGGTTTTCGATGTCTTTTAAATTGTGGATTGCTGAAGATTGTGTCGAACAAGATTTTCAATTGCATGCATTGGCGTCTTTTCTTACATGGGTGGGCATACACACACACACACACACACATATATATATATATATATATGTATATCCTTTCTATTCACAATTCCTTTGAGGTGAGCTTTGAGATCATACTTCTCTGAGAACAATCACTCCCTCGAATCTTGAAATCATAATTTGATATGTAGATATTATTTGGACCAAATGGCAGACCTCCTAATCGCTCAGTCTCTCAGTGTTTGTTTCTTCACTTTGCAGCCTTCAGGTGGACGAGTATCAACTGATACGGGTAAGGGGAAAAGCGATCGAGGGTTTGTGAAATTTGGATTCAGTTTAGTGAAGGGAAAAGCGAATCACCCTATGGAGGATTACCATGTTGCTGAGTTCTTACAGCAACAAGGCCGTGAGCTTGGGCTGTTTGCCATATTCGACGGACACTTGGGAGATAGTGTTCCCGCCTACCTTCAAAAACATCTGTTCTCAAATATACTAGAGGAGGTAAATGGTTCTCTTCTTGCATTGGACGATTTTCCTCGTGTTAAAGTATCTTACGTGTGATGTAGAGTTCTTTGATTGGTCCAAGGTTGGCTTTTATAGGCGTAAGAGCAAGAATAACTAGCCAACCGTATATGTTATATTTCCTTTCTGATGTAACGAATACGACAGCGCAGTCTTTTACCTCGTACGTAATATTTTAACATCTCGATGTCCTGCGTAATAATGACATGTGATGTCATTCAGAATCAAGGAGTTACGGTCTGGGGCAGGAATGGCGTAGCTCATATTCATGTAGAATCGCCGTATACCGACAAATCAAAATCGATTCTTTCTATATCCGAATGACTCTATTTTCACGTGTTTACACGAAATCACTCGCCCCATAGCCATTCTTTCTTAATTTTCGGTTTGAGTTCTTGTACTCTTATGTTATGTTCTGCTCAACAACGACAGGAGAATTTCTGGACTGATCCAGCGAGATGTATTGCAAAAGCTTATCTGAGAACAGATCGAGCTGTTTTATCGCAGAGCCCCGAACTCGGTCTAGGTGGGTCCACTGCTGTTACGGCAATCCTAATAAATGGTCGGGAATTATGGGTGGCTAACGTAGGAGATTCTCGAGCTGTGCTGTCTAGGGGAGGACGGGCGTTACAACTGACTGTGGATCATGATCCCAAAGCTGAGAGGCACAGCATCGAAAATAAAGGCGGATTTGTTTCAAACATGCCTGGTAATAATAACAGCTTACGAATATATCATTGTTTAAGTAACGTAAGTGGGGGAGAAAACCTCTGTAATTGATGCTTATACCAGGAGATGTTGCTAGAGTGGATGGACAATTAGCTGTTTCTCGAGCGTTTGGGGACAAAAACTTGAAAACGCACTTAAGATCGGACCCTGATATTAGGCATGCTGAGATTGATTCTGACACTGATCTCTTAATACTTGCTAGCGATGGGTTATGGAAGGTAATTTTTCCGTTATGCAATAACCCACTCGTGGAAACATCATTTGATCGATCCTTCAATCACTTTTTCTTTTCTTACCAAAAAGGTTATGACTAACGAGGAGGCTGTTGATACCATAAGGAAGATTAAAGATCCTCAGAAGGCAGCTAAGCATTTGGTTGAAGAAGCACTCCACAGGGACAGTAAGGATGATATCTCGTGCATAGTCGTTCGTTTTTAGGGGCGTAAATATAAAAAGCTTTCTTTTATTCTAAATATATACATAAAGAAGTCGAGCCCGATATCATCTTCGAGGACTGGAAAATGGTTTCTTTTGTTGGTGCCTGCATATATATTATACCTTCGTGTTTCTTGCGCTCTGTCGAAATCTTTACATTGTTTATTGTTTCCATAAAAGTCTGTTTATTGCCAAGTGGTTGTCCAATGAGTCTGAGAATCACATAGGACTTCGTTATTACACACCACCTTTGGTTCGGTTTGTCCCCTAACATGCTAGAGCTTGAACTCTGTGTTGACATCAAACTCTTCGGAAGACGATAACATAGGATCCTGGGAAGCAAAGTCGTCACACTTACATGCATTTGAATCAGAATATTCCTTACAAACAATGCAATAAAACGATGGGGAAAGGTAACCTGGAAAATCTTGCATCTCGAACTTCTCCAAAGTCCAGCCCCGAGGCAGCCTACCATTACCTTACCATCACCATCTTCCTGATTAAGTGACTTGTTCATATAATCGAGTATTTCGCGGTACGTTGTTCTTCCATTAGCTCCTTTCACTGCTCTAACGAAAGCGCTGGTCATCGCCCCATTCATATCTTGCGAGAAAGCCTGCAAAAGTACGCATATGGTAAAAGAGGGAGGAATCACTGAGTGATTCATCATAAATCTGTTCATTAACTGATGTATCTGCTGCCTGCTGATAATCCTCGCATGCACTGATGCATATAGCCTTTCCACCTTTAGTGCCCTTACGATGAGCGCCATGGTCGTCCCATTTTCCCCTGACGAAGAACGAACATCAGTTCCTTTACAAACTAAAGAACTGAAATCGTCTGTAAAAAAATCTTACGTGGCTATGTCGTAAACGTACTGCAAGTCCATGACAGTCCCACTGTGGCAAGAATCGACGATGGCGTGGAGAGTCGTTCCAGGTATAAGAGGTCGAACGATCTTCTTGTTGATGTAATCGTCCAAAATCAATCCATTCGTTTTGAAATCCATGGGACAGATGGCTTCGTCGAAACCGTCGATCTCTTCTTGATTCGAGCTTCGTTGCCTCAGTCCATGCCCAGAAAAGTAGAACACCAGCGAATCTCCTCGCTTTATGTCCCTTGTCAGCCACTCGAATGCTGCTTCCATGTTCTTCTTTGTTGGCGGGATGTATCTCTCTTCCTCTGTGCCAGCATAAAATAACAACCTGGGACGTTATGTGTCATCAGATATTTTTGTCTGTGGTTTTACCTGCGAGAATGAGGATGGAGTTTCTCGGGAAATTGAACCGTTCGACGAGCAGTTCGTTCATCTTCCTCAAGTCGTGTGAGGTTCCCCTGAGCTCCATTTTCGACTGCTTCTTGTAACTGATACAGCACAGTAAAGCACGCTTTCCTCTCGGGGAAGAAGACAAGCTAGCTGCTGATCTGTTGTTGTATTCGTTGCTGGCATAGCTCCAGCTCTTCTTCATACAACTGTTCAAGCGACGCTTCTCAGATGATTCAGTCATGGTTTTTCTTTTCTTTTAGTTGTTTCTCTCTTATAACGAATGCTGCTATGATATAACAATCTACTTTTCAGACAAAATATGCAAGCATCTGATTCTTACTATTTAACAAAGGTGCTTAAAAATCATATTCCATTCCTCGAAAAGCTCAACACTCATAGTTGAGTTAGTAAATGTTATCTATTGAAGACTTAAAATTGGGATAGATTCTTGCCTGAAAACTCTGTATTATAGATGCTTTGCCTTCGGTCAAGATATGTGTTCCTTTAGCAATACTTCTTAGACAATCGAGTTTTGCTGAAAAAACATAGGATGGATCAAAAACTTAAAGGTATGTAACCAAGAACTTGACCTTCCTTCCTCAGCTTATAGCTTCCTAATTCCTATATTTCAAAGCATTTGTCATGGCTGCACTGAAGGTTTTTGATGACAGATAAAGGTGGTGGATAGTCGTAGGAAACTCTAGTTGTCTTACGCAGTTGTATGTTTTTCCTTCAATGGTGCTGTTGGTGATTGTTATATGGGGGGGTCGCAAATTCAGTAGTAGATGGTGGGGCCTGGGGGCGATGGTGATAGTGTGGAGGTCAAGAGTAAATACATGGTGGTGGTATTTGGTTGAGAATTCATATACTCATGTTCGACATCAAAAGAGCTTTGAAGCGGCAAGAAAAACTCTATCGTGTAACCTAATGCTATTACAGATATCTCGACAGTAATGTCAGTGAAGCCCATAGTCTTGTTGAAATTCATAGCTTCTCATCTCAGGATAACATCAGCTTTTTTTGGTAATAATCTGTATGCCGAACCTATGTTACTTTTCTTTTTCTTTTTGGTTATCTTTAACTGTATTTTTCTTGCACTGTAGGAATTAGTGGAGCTTTCACACCTTGACAGTGGATAGAGCTCAACTCAAAGACTGATCTTCAGATATGTCAAAGCCGACGTGCCTCTGCCTTATCTCATCTTCTCAGTCAGTCCCATCCGAGAAGCTTTTGGAATTGTGCTGGCTGGCTTCTCATGTTATTACTCAGGTCTAAGTTCATCGGAGAAACGATGGCAAGAAGTGTTGGTGCTTGAGAGAAGCCGCCATCGCTCAAGAATGCATGTGGAAGGTCATAATAGTCATTCCAACAATTTCCAGCAGATAATCCACCCATGCATATTTAAACCTAAGCAGTTTCACTTTGCCCAAATCTGTAGGCAATGAATGAAAGCCATGAATGTATTGGCTAAGTGTTATCTGCTTATCTGCAGTGCAAACAGTTGGAATAAGATACTCTGTTGTTCGAAAACAGAAGGTTAATATAGATTATTCTATTGAAGAATAGATTCTTGCTTGAAAGCTTTGTACTAGCTAGATGCTCTGTTGCAATTGCAATGCCTGCTTTGGGTCAAGATATGTGTTATTTACTACTTCAAAACATCAAACTTATACAAGAGTTCGCCTTAATAAACAAACGATGGATAAAAAACTTGAAGAAATAACGTTTGATCTAATGTTCAAAAGAATATGAAGTATACATATAAGCACATTGGATCCACACAAAATGGGCAACTGTTGTTGTACCAAGAAAGGTTGAAATCAAATGCAGACCACATATCCTATTACATACTCCTAAAGGCTGACTAAAACCCGAGCCGAGCTTTGAACAGTTAAACGCCAAGAATCATCACCGTTACGCAGCTGCTCTACTCGATTTGATTCTGCTGATGAGAGATTCGGCAACATTACATAGGCTATTACGCCCAACCAAATCAACCCCAAAGTTCAGAGTCAACGTTTCGACCCTCTTCACATCATCTTCCACACAGCTAAGTTCAATTGCCTGCTCCTTTGTAATTAGCCCGTAGAGATATGTTTGTCCCAACTCCGACTTTTGATTCCCGATTAAAACTCGCAGCAATGCATTATTAGACTCCTCCTGCCTCGGCTGGGGATCGTACAACACAGAAAAACTACCAAAATCTAGATTGGAACTCTCGAACAAAGCATCCAAGTCATTTCCATTGTGATTCGACAAAGAATGGGCTTTTCAGATAAAGTAAATGATCTCCTTCTAGCCACTCTGAGTATTTGAGCAGCTTCTCTCATCCCGCTGAGAAAAGCCCCATGCATAGTAGCTGGATAAAGCCTAGTCGTAGCTTCTCCAGCGAAGAACACACGATCTGCTATGTTTTCTGCAAGGATATCATAGTCATCTCCCGAGGCACCAACTGCTACGTAAGAATAAGATCCATAAGAAAAACGATCTTGGCCCCAACGAGTACATATAGCCTCAAGAGGGTCTGGTACTGCTATACCTTTCGGGCTAAAAATACCCTTCAAAATATCTAGAACCCTCGTTACAGATTCAAGAGGAGACATCTTTTCAAACATAACAGCTGCTTCACCAGCAACTAGGGCGATGAGAAGAGGCCCACCAGCTACAGCCGAGTAACTGTAGAAAAGAAAAAATTCTCCTCTCATCTTTGGGTCCTCAGTTAAATGACCGAATGTGTCGATCTCTCCACCCCAGAAATCATATGGGAACAAAATGGCAACTTTATTCAGTAACCCAAATCCCAACCTCTCGATCACATCTTTCTTTCTTTGAGGAAGCTCAGGGACAAACTCAATCGCTCCTTTCTTGAGCACCCCTAACGGAACCGTGCAAAGCACCATATCGCTTCTATACTCTTGCCCACCAGCATACACTATAACACCGTCACTCCCATACCTCACGCTATCAACGCTACGGTCGTAAAAAATGGGAAGATCCTCTGCTAGCGCCCTCACGAGCCTCTCATTTCCTCCGGGTATAAAACAATGATCTCCACCCATCTCATACGGATCGTCCTGATCCCAAAAAGCCATTGACAAATTTGACATCAACGTTGCATTCGCATACTCGAGATTTGCCAAATGCCAATTCAAAAGCATCCTCTCCAATGGCTCCTCGGCCACCTTGTACACGCGCCTAAATGTCTCAAGGGCTGTTCCTAATGCAACATCCACGCCCCTAACCTCGTCCATGATCCCCTGCCTCAGCTTGCACACCCTATCAAGCAACTTATTGAAGGACGACTCCACCTGAGAGTCCACAACAGAATCGACAGTCCTCCCATCGGGCAGATACAACGGGCAAATGTCCCTTACTTTATGTAAGGGAAGATCCATCTGGCGTGCAAGAACACCTAATGGATTCCCGTTAATCCCAGTTAAAACGCTTCCCCCCAAGTCAGCTGCACACACGGTGCTCCCATCGTCTGCAGTCATTCTCCTTGTTCGAACCCTACCACCTGGCCTTGACCTACCTTCCAGCACGATGACATTGAAACCCAAAAAAACTAACTGTCTCGCGGCAACTAAACCAGAAAAACCAGCACCAACCACAATCACACTACCCCATTTCGGCGTTTCAGTGAATATCTTAGACCTAACCTCTTTTACAAGTGGAGCCACCCCAAAATTGATATAGCCGTGATGCAAAAGGAAATTATATGCGGAGTTAACCAGGTTTTTATGCTCGGCGCGAATAGTCTCAAGGATGTGGTCTTTAGTGAGCCATGCATTGACGTTCGACCGCCAACGGGTAAGGATGTGGTTCCTTACTATGATGTAATTGGCCTGTTCAGTACCCCCAATCTCATAGACGACTTGGGACTCAATCTCCTCCTCGGTAAGGGAATCAACTGGGAATCCTACGGAGATTGCAATGAGGGCTTCGATGTCGAGTTCTTTGGAGAGGTCTGTAGGGCCACGGGGCCGCTTGCGGTTGTGGTGAGTAGGGTCGTCGAGGAAGTCTTCTGTGGTGGTGGTGGTGGAGGGTTTGGGATGAGGACGGAGGAGGCGGAGGCGAGCGGATGTCGAGATCATGTCGGTGAATATCTTCTTGCGGCGGCGGCGGCGGCGCTTCCTGTGGGGTTGGAGCTGCGACGGGTCGCCGGCGGTGATAGGCGGTTCAGGTGCATGTTGGGTTATAGCTTCAGCTGGGTTCATTAAGGGGAGTTCCGCTTCACGTTCCGCCTGAGGCTCAGCTACCTCCACTGTGGGAGGTGGAGGTTCTGATTGGTCGGTGGTGATTTCAGAGGGTGGAATGGCGGTGAACGGCGGTGGCGGTGAGGCCGTCGGCTCCATTTAGTGCAATTAGCTGTGGAATAGTAATTTAGGGCTGCGTTGATTAGTGGTGGCCTTGTAGTCGATGTTTGTGTTTTTCGAATGTAAATACCGTAGACAACTTCGCAAATGCAAAGTCAGGATGGCCGAGTGGTCTAAGGCGCCAGACTCAAGTTCTGGTCCTCTAACGAGGGCGTGGGTTCAAATCCCACTTCTGACATTATTTTGCTCTTTTTTTTTTTTTCTTTTTCCAACCCTATTTATCAGTGTCATCATTTTCCACAAACACTATCGGATCTTTCATCATTGACGAACTGGAAATCGAGCTCTAACAATGGCGGCAATTCGCTCCCTTTTTCTCAATCTTACTAGGTGAGCTGTAGTTCTGCTGTAGGTTTGTGTAATCATGTGAAATGGTGATTTTTATTGATCTTGTTCTTGATTACAGGTACAAGAGAGCTCCGTTTAGATCATTTGCCTCAGCAGGTGAGGCTGCGACCTTCCATCAAGAACCTAAATCATTAACCGTTTCAGAAGAAGATGAAGGAGAAGAATTTTCGAAAAGAGACGATTTAAGGAGCAGACTTTTCAGGCTAAACCTCCCTAAGAGAAGTGCGACTAATGTTTTACAGAATTGGGTGAGAGAAGGTCACCAGGTTTCCGTTTCTGAGCTGCGCAGCATCTCTAGAGACCTGCGCAGATCACACCGATACAAACATGCGCTTGAGGTTTGTGATTTTTCTGTTTTTTAGCCTGATTTTTTTGCCTTTGATTGTTTGACTGACGTTTATCTACTTATAATGTCTATATGTGACTGGGAAATTTTTCCATAAGGATATTCGATTAGTGTCTGTTAGGGCTCTTGTTAAGGTTTATGGTTTAGGAGAGTGGTTTTGCTTATAACGCAGTTGCACACTTTAACTAAAGCTACAACCTTTTCGAACTAAATCGCACTTTTTTCTGTCAAGATCATAGCTTTATGCTGACATTGAAATATGCACTTGCAGATATCTGAATGGATGATTAGCCATGATGAGTATGAATTATCCGATTCGGACTACTCAGTTCGAATCAACCTGATGACCAGAGTTTTCGGCATCGATGCTGCAGAACGATATTTTGAAGGACTGCCTCCGTCATTGAAAACTTGTGAAACATACACTGCTCTTCTTCACTCCTATGCCGGCCTTAAGCTAGTGGAGAGAGCTGAAGAACTGTATGAAACAATCAAAGCAGCAAAGATTCCATTAACTGCAATCACTTACAACGAGTTGATGACGTTGTATGTCTCAGTGGGGCAGCTCGAAAAAGTCCCTTCAATTGTTGAAGACCTAAAAAGTCGCAACGTTGCTCCCGATTTATACGCCTATAACCTATGGGTGAGTTCGTGCGCCGCTTCTCTTAACATAGACGACGTGCGAAAGATTCTTGAAGAGATGACTGGCCATCCGTGCTGCGACGAAAGTTGGATTCGATATGCCAATCTCGTGCAAATATACGTCAAATCGACCGGTCTAGTAAATTCGGGTTCGAATTCTATAGTTGAAACTGAGAAAGATACGACACAAAGGGAATTGATAACTTATGACTTCCTTGTTATTCTATACGGAGCCTTGAAGGATAAAGATAGACTCGATCAAATATGGAAATCTTTGAGGATGACTCGACAGAAGATGACTGGGCGAAATTATGCATGCGTACTCTCTTCATATTTAATGCTTGATCATTTGAAGGAGATCGGTGATATAATCGACCAATGGAAGCAATCTTCAACCTCAGAGGTCAATGTATCCATGTGTACGAAACTTGTAGAAGCATTTAAGGAAGCTGGATTGCTTGACAAGGCCACAAGCTTCGAGACTATACTCAGTGAAAAGGGGTTCTAAATGTTCAGGAGTTTGAGGTCATATCTTTAACCTTTCGTTGTTTTGAATCCGATATAGGGAGCAGACATTAGATTCACATGAGTGGTATGCTTTTGCATTTATTTCCTTGGTGTGACTTGTCCGTGCTGTAACTGGAAAGGTTGAAGTATAGCTTAAGATCAGGGTCAACAAGATTCATAGATTGCTTGCAGATAATGCAAAGCTGAGTATTTGACTTTTTCTATCCCCTTTGCTGCTTCTTCACTGTTTGATTTCTTGATTTCACATTTTTATTGCTAAGACAATAACATGTATTATGGCACTTGCATTTGCATGTAGCAAGTGCAATGTTGCTTGACCAGCTCCTTAAAACTGACTGCATCGCTTAGAAAGCTAGCGCTTAGAGCACTGCCAACCTTATCACAGTCTGGCCCTCAATCCCTTAGTTTTCTGGGTTTCAATCATGAAGGACTTAGCTGCCTCTTCAGAACTAGACAACACAGACAACTCCAAGAAAAACCCCTCTAAGAAATCCCACCACAAAGACACTCTCTGCTCTTCAAAGCTCTCAATATGCATCCTATCCATCTTTGCCATATCCTTTGTCCTCTTACAAATCCAGTCCTTGCAAACCCCACCTCGTACAATCATTCACCATTGGGAAAAGATCGTAAACATCTCGTGCATCAATACTAACGCTGACCACAACAACGGAAATCAAGAACTCAAATCCCTGACCTCGAAACTACAAGAATCCATCGCTTTCCTTCCTCTAAAGGACCTTCGCTATTCACACGCGCCCATGAACGGCCACACATGGTTCATGAGCTCAACGTACGACACACACGAAGAAGGCCAAGTCCAATACCAACAGTTCCCTACAAAAGCTTCCAACGGCAGAATCCTATGCCTTAAAGGTCGAGACACGCACGATGGCTCTTGGAACTCCTATGCCCTGGCATGGCCCGAGGCCCTGCCCCAAAATGCCACTCTAATGGATGGCATAACCTTCGTCTCTAACAACCATTACGATTATCACAACATATGGCATGGGCTGTCAGCCATGATGCCTTTCGTCGGTTGGCACATCAAGAGCCAATGTTTGCTGCCCAAAAGATGGATTCTTTACCACTGGGGCGAACTGAGGACGAGCATGGCTCCTTGGGTGAACACCCTTCTCGAAGCTTCTTTGGCGTGCCCATTCGAATCGAGACTTTCGAAGAGATCTATCGAAACACTAAAACAGAGGGAGGGCACGACCCGCCGGTCTGCTTTGAAGAGGCTGTGGTGATGAGGCACAACGAAGGAGGAATGTCGAGGCTGAAGAGAATGGAGGTCTACGATCTGATGAGGTGTAAGTCTAGGATGCACTGCAAAGTGGGCCCGAGGAGTTACGGCGATTCGAGCGTTGGGCTGACTATGCTGATGAGGGAGGGAGGTCGATCGTTCAAGAATTCTTCTGCCGTGATCTCCATCTTCGAAAAGGAGTGTAAGAAGGTCGAAGGCTGTAGTCTTACGGTGGTTTATCCCCATAACCTAACCTTCTGTGAACAGGTTAGTTAGTATTATTTTCCACTTTCTCTTTTCCATTTACGTAGGCAATAACTGTCGATTGTTCGTCTTTGGAATTATAGGTGAAGCTGATGAGTTCGACAGACGTTGTGATATCAGCCCACGGAGCTCAACTGTCGAACATGATCCTCATGGATAGGAACAGCAGCGTAATGGAGTTGTTCCCCAAGGGGTGGCTCGAGCTAGCCGGCGTGGGCCAATACGTGCACCACTGGCTCGCGAGCTGGTCTGGGATGAGGCACGAGGGTGCGTGGCGCGACCCTGAACCGTCGAACCCATGCGCGTACCCTGAGAACGACGTCAGGTGCATGTCTTCGTTCAAGAATGGGAAGATTGGGCACAATGAGAGTTATTTCTCTGATTGGGCTAATAGAGTGTTGAGTGAGGTTAGGGTTAGGAAATTGGCCGAACAACAAGACCATCGTGGCGGCGGCGGGGCTGAGATTATAAAGAGTCCTGTCTCTGGGCTATGTGGTTGTGTTTGATTGAAAATTATTTAGTTCTACGAAATAGATATTGATTAATGATCTTTCGTATTAGAGTTCTAAGAGATAAAATCAGAATACTGCATTGCCATCCATGCATATATTATCCTTAAACATAGGTAATAACCATGCAAAGAAGAAGAATGATTCTCCGACATCTACAAACTCCTTATTACCTTAATTATCGTACTCAATAACGCACAATCCTTAATCATCTCTCTCTTCCCCCACGCGGCCCGTACACGCATGAAAGAACGTACGCTCGTTTCAGCCCTCAGCCCTTCGTTTCAATTCAATATATATATCAGCCAATATTCCCTTGTAAATCTCATCGTTATTAATAGTCTTTGCCTTTTCATTCTTCTTTCTTTATCTGGGACTCTTCCATCATCTGTCATTTTCTTGGTGGTGGTTGAGTTGTCTTAAGGAGATATCTATATGATCGTAACATGTAGGAAGGAGATCATATATACCAAAGATTGATAAAACAATGGAACTTGCTAGAATCACCCAGCTCATGATAATGTGGTGCAGAGTACGTAGCTATCATGTTGCTCTCATAGGCGGAAATCACACAGCTTCGAGATTCTGCACTCGCTAGAATTCCACCATTTCTCCCGCGCGTCGTTTTCTTTATTAAGCGTATGTTCTTTTTCTGCATTTTTTTAATTTGGGCCTAGTAGCTTTCTGTGTGTCTCGCACGTTTCATAATCGATTTCTTTCTCAATTAGTTGGTATACAGCCTTTCCTTGATCTCTCTCCCCCAAGTCTTTTCTTTAATTCTAATTACTCCTGAAAAAATGGGACGTGCATGCGTTTCTCAATATCAAACCCTACTGATCTTCAAGGTCGTCCCCGATTCTCGGGCCATTCGTTTCATGTCAAGGTCACTTCTCTTGGCAATGTTCTTCTTCTCATTGCCATCTCTCTTCAATACCCTGACGAATATCTCCGCAAGCAAGACAACTTCTCTGCAAGAAATGAACATGTTCGACAGAGAAGATGGCGTTAATAACGTATTGCTGCCTATTCTCCTCCGTGATCTGCTCGACGAAGGGCTGCTCAAAAAGGGCCACAGCGGTTGCTTCTTGAAACCCTATTATTCTTCGTACGAGATAGAGGATGACCTCGAATTCTTGAAAGATGCTGGCGTCGATTTGCTAGTGTTAGGACAAGACGATGATCGTAATATCGACGAGAAACAGGCCTTCGACTTTGTGTTCGCCCTAGGATTCGAAGGGACTCGTCAGGCCGACGCCGTGCTCAAAGAAAATGGTGGCATGGTTATCACAACGTTGGCCAGCCACGATATATCCAAGGAACTGAAGTTTGTAAGCGACGATTACAAGATCGTCTACATAAGAAGATTCGAGCAAACTGTGGTGGCAATGAAGAAGAAGGAAGCAAAGGGTGGAGAATCATCGCCCTCGTCGCTCATGGCTGCGCCCAAAAGAGTGCTGTGCGGCGTCGCGGCTGAGAAGAAGAAAGCCGCGCTGAAACGGTTGGAGGACGTCTACCTCGAGCCCCCAAGGCGGGCCCCACTGGCCAATAACAAGAAGCCGAGGTTCACCTCAAGGAAGATAAAGTTCCTCCCCAATTTGCTGAAGGACTCGCTCGACGAGTACCCAAGGAGGGTTTTCATCTCAGACGATTCGAGCTCGCTGGACTGGTTCCGCCGTCGTTACCCCACCAAGGGCCAGGAATTCGAGGTCTTGAGCTTGGGGGCGGCGGCGGGGTCGCCGTCGGTGTCGAGCTGGCTGGTGGCGGAGAAGAAGGTGAGGAGGGAGGACTACGTGGTGATGAAGGCGGAGGCGCGTGTGGTGGAGGAGATGCTCAGTGATAAGAGCCTTCTCCTCGTCGACGAGCTTTTCCTCGAGTGTGAGAATAAGTGGAGCGATGGAGATGAGAGCAAAAGGGCGTATTGGCAGTGTTTGGAGCTGTACGGTAAAGTCAGAGATCAAGGGATTGCTGTACATCAATGGTGGAACTAATTGTAATAAAGTTGACTGATTGTCGTCGTTCTTCTCCGTGATTTCTTAATCTTCTTCCTAGTTCTGTCGTCTGTATGCATTTATGTTCTAAGTTGCTTGTGTTAACTGAGATTGACAAAGTTGTTATGAATACGGGCGTTTATTGTTTTAATTGGTAAAAAATCGTGGTAGTTTCATATTCATAGAACTACATTTCTCATTTTTTTTTTTTTTTTATTTCGACCAAGTGTAGAATATTATCAATTTTTAAACTTCTTTTTAAGCATAAAATGGATAATTCTTTTAGGTTGACTTAGTCTAACCGTACCCTACCCTAATCCCGTGGCGTCGGATAAGCCACGCTTTCTCTATAAATACAGCCTCAGCCGTCGAACTATTTTCAGATTAGGGTTTTTTGTTGTCAATTGCTTCGTTACAGATCATTCAGTCATCATGCCTCGCCGAAGCTCTGGTGGTATGAATTTCATTTCTAGAGCTATTTTTGGTTTTTAAGTCAGTGGTATGCCCCTTTGATTGTCTGTTTCTCTTCCGCTTTGCGTTCACTAATTGGATTTTAGAGATCCATTCTTTTTTGCATCTGTTGCTCATGGTAGACGTTGGATGTAGATCGATGCTTAATATACGTCCCTGATATGCGTTTATTTAGATGTTCATAAAATACTTACCTTGGGGTTGGGGTTTTGTTCTACTTTAGAGTTTTTTATCGGTAGTTTTCATCTATTTGGAAATGAGTACTCTCCTTGTAAACTGTTTATTTGGGGATTTCATTGAGATGTAATCGATTAGCTTGAATCTTTATTGAAAAGTTTGTCCGATTGCTCATTCCATAACATTACAGGAAGATCTGCTCGTCCTGCTCCCCGTCCTGCACCTGCACGTAACCCCCCACCTCAGCCAGGTATGTTCTTATTTCAAGAATTTTATTGATGTAAATATGACTATACTCTAGAAAAATAATGTCTTTGACTGCACCTCAGCTAGTAGAGGATATTCTTTCCTAGTTTTCATGGATTTGTTTGTTGATTGGTGAGATTATGAATCTACTCACTCAATCTTGTTGCATCTGAAGCCAAATCGTTTCCTCTTCACATGTGCAGCAAGTCATGCTCCTCCGCCAGCCCCCACTCACGGCAGCTCTGGTGGCTCAGTTATGGGGGGCATAGGGTCAACCATTGCCCAGGGTACGTTAATACAACCCCATAATTTATTTTATCATTATAACAAATAAAATTTACGAAATTTCTAACGCCATCATTTGTTTATTATCAATGCTAAATCCATGTGTTTTTCTTGATAGGTTTGGCCTTTGGCACTGGTAGTGCTGTGGCCCACAGGGCTGTTGATGCTGTGATGGGTCCACGAGTGGTCCAGCACGAGACCATCGAGTCTCAGGCTGCCAATGCATCAGCTCCTGCTGGGGGTATTAGCATGGGCAATTCTGATGCCTGTGCTGTTCACTCCAAGGCATTCCAAGATGTAAGCGATAGCTTCTTAAGTCTCTCTTATACTATTGAATACCTTAGTGGCTTCGGCAGGTAATAGATAATTTCTCTTATGTACCAGCCAAAGTGTGCTTGCTATGCTACCAAAAGTTGCGTCATGTGTTTTCATTTTGCGTATGCTGCTTTTTAATTTTGGATATTTGTGTTTGTTGCAGTGCATTAGCAGCTATGGGAGTGACATTGGCAAGTGCCAGTTCTACATGGACATGCTGGCTGAATGCAAGAGAAACTCTGCAAGCTCTATGAGTATTTAGAGGGAGATGATATGATGATTATCCTCGAAATGATTCAATAACTTTAAGCTTCTTTTGAGAAACTTGAAAACCAATTCATATTTGGAAATGTTGCCGAATTATATCTGTTATTGTTCGACTATTCGTCAAGTGTCCGTTCAACATTGGTATTGACCCTCCCTCCGCTTTAGTTATCAACTATTTGCGTATAATTCTGTTGTTTTTATGTAAGGCTGAAATTTAGGTTCAACAAAACGTAGTAATGCTAAGCTATCGAACTGCTGAGATTCAGAACTTTGAGTGTCTTCAAATATCATAAGAACATTCGTTAACTACTACAACCAACATTCTATATCAAGAAGCCAAACGAAACATTTCTTATCTCGAACGTGTTTCTGCATCTTGTTATTTTCGGATGAACGAAACACCCTTCTGAATGCTTTCGGATAGTTCTTTCTTCGCTTTCTCCAATCCAACCCTGTTTATTCGTGTTGAATTTTATTCACGAGGAATTATATTATGAACTTGCTCAACTATATAGTAGGCAAGGCCTCAAAACACAATGGTATTTAGCATACCTCTCGTACTCATTTAGAGGGCCAAGTTGGTAGACGTCCTCAGCACCTCCGCGTCCAAGTCGTACCTTAACGGCGAAGAAAGGAAGCTCCGTAACCTGGGAATCCACGAAAGCACATTCTACGATTCCAGCATCTCCTCTCAGGCCTCTCAGGCATGCATCTGCAAACTTTGCCGCTGCATATGCCTGAAAAGAAAAACCACGTCATATGATTTAGAGGAGATTGGATTTGCAATCCAAACTTGGATCGATTTGCTTTGCTGACCATTGATAGGGTTGCTGAGCCAGCACCAGCTTTTGCCTGCAAAGAAAATTAATGTATGTAAACGTTAACTACTGCATTGGTTTGTTTGTTTAACTAACACGGTTGAAGCTATGTATGTAAGTACCTGGACAACTTCGGTTCCACCGTCTTGAATTCGCTTGGTCAGGTAATCGACCTCCTCCGCTGTGAACGAGCTAGCAGGTTTCACCTTCAAAACCAAAGTAAATTCTATGTTTTAACTTGATCTCTTCTAAGATGTTATTACAGCATAAGAATAAGAGATAACAGAAAGCTTATCGACCTGCGAAAGCAGTGGCAAAATCGTTACACCAGCGTGACCACCAACAACAGGAACATTCACTTCCCTTGGATCAAGTCCCAAAACTTCAGCCTAGTTACAAGCATATCAGGACACAGACCCTCAAATATTTCTAACATAATCCTAGAAAAAGAGTGGCACGGTAATAGCATGCATACCACGAAGGTGTTGGCTCTGACAACGTCAAGAGTAGTAACTCCCAAGAGCTTCTTTGGATCATAAGTCCCTGCTTTCTTGAAAACTTCAGCAGCGATAGGAACAGTTGAGTTCACAGGATTACTGATCAGATTAACGATGGCGTTGGGGCAGGCTTTCGCAATCCCTTCGCAGAGAGTCCTGACAATCCCAGCATTGATGTTGAACAGATCATCCCTCGTCATCCCAGGTTTCCTCGGGACACCGGCTGGTATTATAACGAGGTCCATCCCTGTAAGAGCATTCTCAAGCTGTGGCTGTCCAAGGAAGCCCCTTACCTAAATTCAACGAAGAGAAGGAAAATCGGTCTTCTGAAGAGGAGGGGAGAAAATAGATGAATAAGAAGCGAAATAGATAACTTACAACTGCGCCAGTGTCCATGTGACTAACATCAGCTGTGACGCCGGGCGTGTTGACGACATCGTAAAGATGCAAAACAGAGACCAAAGGGTTCATCTTCATGAGGAGAGAGAGGGGTTGCCCGATTCCACCCGCGGCGCCCAAGATCGCGACTTTGAACCCCGGCGAGCCGCCCTTGGCTCTGCATTCGTTTTGTCTCAAGCTGGGATTTTCAGAGACCTTTTTTTCGGAACACAAGAGAAATTAAAATGCGTCAAGTGCCATTTTTTTAAGCAGCAAGCATCGAATCCATGAAAGCTTTGTAAAATAGGCCACACTTGTAATTGACAAACACCTGACCTGGGGACTGTGAGGGTTGAGGTGAGCTGAGATTCGAGCAATCCTTTGGTTGAATTCCATCTCCTTTCTTGATCAAAAAGAGTTGTGCGATCGTGGGTCTGTATGCTGACACAACAGTGAGTTATGGGTATGGGATGAGAGAGGATCAGCAAAGAGATTTATGCGACGAGCGGATTTTTGTTTTCTGAATATTGGAAAATCGATTAATTTTCTGAGCCTCTGTTTCTGTATCCGTTGTTTGTGGCTCTCTGGGGATTTACCAAATCCTCTGTTTCAGGAAATGACCAAAAGACGAGACTATGAACGAAATGAATGAATGCAAATCCTTTTTTCTGTTATACAACTGTTGATTACTGTACGAAGCCCAAATGAGCACACTACTATATAGTAGCAAATGACGATATAGATCTTCATAAATGGGCTAAGGCTGAATTTTGTCCACTCCATGATGTTATAATGGAAAAGGCCCAATCATGGAGAGTTCTTCTGTATCATCGATCTCCATCATCCAACAAGATTAGATCCAATCAAAACCGAACTATCCATCTTTTTTACAACTTCGCCATTTCCTCCTTCTGTCACCATTTCGGCTGACATTTTTACTGCGGTGGTGATATTGTTTCTTGTTAAGGTACAACGGTTACTTCAAGAATTTGCGATCCCATTTCTTTTGATCCTTTTCGATATCCTGTCGTCGTTGATTTCGAAGTCAGCTCTCTCTTTCATTTTCAGTTTTCTTGATTTGTTATCCGTAGTGGGCTGAGATTTGGCTGTGGATTGGTGACGCTAGGTTTTGTTCAGATTGATGTAAAACTTAATTATTTTGCTTGATTTAACTTCGCCTTCTCCGTGATCAACAAGCCTGCTATGCGTATACATCAGTAGTAGATATTATTTCCACCATAAACCAGCTCAATTAATTTTCTAAATTCTTGAATCCTAGTATTTCGTTTCTTCCCCTCAATTATGGAGTGTCCTTTACTCTTTCTGTATAACTTTTTCTTGCCATCCAACTCCAGTTATCTTCGGCATTTAGCAATTTCGTTCGCAGAGTTAAGTTTGTATTGAGTTAACGCTTTTTCATTTTTACTTAGATGAAAGAGACTAAAGACCGGGCTAGTAGATTATCCAACTCCCCTTCGATGGTGCCAAGCCTCTTGTTCTAGATATCGATGACTTTAAGGTGATGCCTATAATGCCAATTGATCTTCTGTTGAATTTTATCTATGAGTCTGCTGATTTTGTGATAACCGTATTATGCAGGGCGACTTTTCATTTGATGCATTGTTTGGAAGCCTAGTCAACGAGTTGCTGCCTTCTTATTTAGAAGAAGAAACAGATAGTTCTGACAGGCACGGTATTAATGAAGCTGTTTCAAATGGTCATTTGCGAACTGCGTCCGATGGTGGAAAGTCGAGACAAGGGATGCAAAATCCGCTGTTTCCTGAAGTAGATTCCCTTTTGGGTTTATTCAAAAATTCATGTAAACAGTTGATTGATCTTAGAAATCAGGTAATGCTTCAAATATCTGACGTGGAATTTTCATCTTTATATCAGAAGCATCATGAATTTTCTAATGATGTTGCTTTTGTCAGATTGATGGGAAGCTCAACAATCTCAAAAAAGAAGTTGCTGCGCAAGACTCTAAGCACCGAAAGACACTTTCCGAGGTTTAGATCAAATTATCTTTATAGCGTCATTCTTTAACATGCTCACCGATGAGTATATCCTGCTAATGTCTTTTTTTTCCCTTTGCATGTACTATGTAGTTGGAGAAAGGTGTTGATGGCTTGTTTGACAGCTTTGCAAGGCTGGATTCTCGCATTTCCAGTGTCGGCCAAACTGCTGCAAAGATAGGTGACCATCTTCAGGTAAAACATGGGTAGAAAAAGAGAGGATTTCCCTAGTCTCTATGTATCCATTTTGTTGAATTCGGAGAAGAGAATGTTGTGTATCAAGTTTCACTTTAAAATCTCAATGAAACGCTAGCTAGTATTATTGCACTTTTCCAATTTTCCTTTGGAACATTAAATTGAGAGGGAGAAAATTTTAGTCCGGTGTTATTTTCTCAATTTCGTGCAATTTCTTAGGTTTTATAAAATAGTGAACTCTGAGGTTGTGCGATACAGATCGGATATTCCTATCATCTGTGATATATAAATTTCAATTTAAATTACAACTGCTTGTTTTCTTCACTGTGCAAATTGTTGATTTGATTAGTCCAAGCTATGATTGATTCTTAATGTCATATTTCTTTCAGAGTGCAGATGCCCAGAGAGAAACTGCAAGTCAGACTATAGACCTCATTAAGGTTTACGTTTTATAAATCATATGTAATAAATGCACCTTAATGATTAGTTGGAGATGAAAGATATATATTGTGCTACTAAAATACCTTTTGCTGAATATTGTCATTCAGTACCTGATGGAGTTCAATAGTAGTCCGGGCGACCTGATGGAACTTTCACCACTTTTTTCTGATGATAGTCGGGTGGCAGAGGCTGCTTCCATAGCCCAAAAACTGAGTAAGATTTCTCTTCAGGAATTTAACATTAGTTACCATTTATGTTTACTCACCATCACCTCACATTTTCGCAGCACTGATATTCCTGCTGATAAAGATATTTTAGTTCTATGTATTAGATCAACCATGTTTTGGTTGTGGATTTCTTTGGACCATGTTTTATGGAGATCATTATTTACTAGAACTTTAAATACTCTTGTTCTCTTGCCTAAGAGTTAAGACTGGTTGTTGCTAAGGTGATGTTATTTGTAGGAAATGGTCCCTAGAATCCTCTGCCTGGCCTAGGGGAAACATTACGTCTTTCATTATATCCATTAAGTCTTAGAATGTTCCCTGACAAGCATGGCTACAGGATCTTTTGCGGAAGAAGATATTGGAAGGCAAGGGATTGCTGTCTCTTCTGTTGTGGGGAATGCAACTGCAAGCAGGGGATTGGAGGTCGCTGTAGCTAATCTACAAGAATATTGCAATGGTTTGAATGCATTGCTTTTACTTACATAACCTTCCTTTTCTCAGCCATATATTTATCCTTTCTTCAGTGTGACGATTCCTAAAAGTCAATCATAAAAGTTTTGTTATTTCATGAATTTCAGAATTGGAAAATAGATTGCTATCCAGGTTTGATGCTGCATCACAGAGACGAGAACTGTCGACCATGGCTGAGTGTGCAAAAATTTTATCACAGGTAATCCGCATAAAACTATTATCTTAAAATGTAAAGAATATCTTAATACTATCTATTAGAGTATTACGAGTTACTTAGAAAATTCGTATTATTTGTTTCCCCGGGTTGAGTTAATAGACTGCCCATGCCAATTGTTTTAATTGCAATTAATTGTGTATATTTGTGCCTGCATAGCCTTCCCATCAGTCTGCTCCATAATATACACTAATATGATGTAATGAAGAAAAAATAATTAGGATCCGTTGTTAAACTTTAGACCTCAAATTGATCTCATTTATAAGTTCTAAAATGCAGTTCAATAGGGGAACCAGTGCTATGCAACACTACGTGGGATTACGACCAATGTTTGACTTAGAAGTCATGAATCACGACGCAGAATTGGTCCTTGGTGACTCCGGTTCTCAGCCCAGCCCAAGCAATGTAGCCCGTAACCTTTCTTCATTGTACAAAGAGATTACAGGTTTGGTTTATTACTATCTGATGAGAAATGCAGCTTTCCTATAACTTTCACTGATCTGGAATAAGTGACATGCAGACACTGTGCGGAAAGAAGCTGCAACAATAACAGCAGTATTTCCTTTTCCGCTTGATGTCATGTCAATATTGGTTCAGGTATTACTGGTGCGGTTGTTTTATTCTTGCATATATGGTTTCACCGAATTTTGTTTTGTTATTAAAAAATTGTGAATCCGACGTCTGCACTGTATTTCCTCCTCGTGAAGTCTGATGCAGCAAGATCTAATATGAATAAAGTGATAATTATCTGGAGTTTGAAGAATTATGTTTTTTGTCAGATGTAGTTCTGAACCTATGATTATGTTAATTTCTTAGATAACTTTTAGCACTATCCATATATCTGAACTCCCAGCGTACTAGTTCTTTTGACTGCTTTAACATTGCCACGTTCAGTAAGATTTGGATTTTTGACGTGTAATGTTTTGTGCCTTCCGCTTACGATTTTGGCTCCGTGTTACTAATCTGCAGCGTGTTTTGGAAGATCGAATTCCTAAACTTCTTGAGAGGTTGTTGGTGAAACCATCACTACTTAATCCACCTCCCATGGAAGAAGGTGGACTTATATTAGTAAGTTTTCCCATGGTTTTACAGCATCTTCGTAAACTTTGGTAGTTTTCAATGGTGCTAACTTACAGCCAATTATACTTTCAGTATCTGAGATTGCTTGCAGTGGCATATGAGAAAACTCAGGAACTTGCTAAAGATTTACGCAGTGTGGGATGTGGCGACTTAGATATTGAAGGTACAAATTGATCTTTTTGTATCTTTCAAGTGTCGTAGTCATTTAAAAATCACATTTTATTTTCCACAATGCTATGTTTTGTTTCTTTTGGACGGTAAGCAGTCAACATTTCCTTTTTGAATGGTAGTGATCCTAATTGACTCTTTAAGACTTAAGAGTAGAGAAACTATGTAAATTTTCATGGACCTTTGCATCACATAATGTCCGTCTTCTGTTCAGGCTTGACCGAGTCCCTATTTCTTCCCCATAAAGATATTTATATCGAATGCGAACAGGCTTCTCTAAGGCAACTTTACAAGGCAAAGGTATATGCTCCAAAGTTCCATCCAAATCTTCAATCAAATTTTTATATGTAAGATATATATGTTCAGTATCTAATTTCTAACTATTCATTTTGCAAATGAGACAGATGGAGGAACTGCGGATGGAAAATCAGCAGTCCTCTGAGTCGAGTGGAACCATAGGGCGTTCAAAGGGAGCTTCCATAACGTCTTCCCCGCAACAGATATCTGTAACTGTGGTGACCGAGTTTGTGCGTTGGAACGAGGAAGCGGTGTCTAGATGTACCTTGTTTTCATCACAGGTATATGTGCTCTCATGAACCAGCAATGAATGACATTAAATCTCATTGGTTGTTCTGTCATTTCTCCATTTGTTGATTTTTTTCACCCCATGTTGCAGCCCACTACTGTTGCAGCCTATGTGCGGGCTGTTTTTACCTGTCTTTTAGACCAGGTGAGTTAAGTAGTCTGTTTCCGCACACCAAGTTTTTCATCTCATGAGGTATATGTGAAAGATATTTATATGCCTAGACTTTCAATCTCTCTACATTTTTCAGGTCGGTCTATACATCACAGAAGGTCTAGAGCGAGCACGAGATAGCCTTACTGAAGCTTCAGCATTGAGAGAAAGATTTGTTATTGGGACAAGTGTCAGTCGAAGAGTTGCTGCTGCGGCTGCTTCAGCTGTAATAATATCTTCTATTTATCTTTTCTCATTTTGAGTTTATTCGCTTGATTTGTGTATAAATAGTTGAGAACTATTTCATAACTCGTTTGACGTTATTTCAAATACATGTATTATGACAATGCAGGCTGAAGCTGCTGCTGCAGCTGGAGAAAGCAGCTTTAGATCTTTTATGGTCGCTGTACAACGTTGTGGAAGCAGTGTTGCTATAGTTCAACAAGTATGTCAACTTATTGTTATGTAAAAATTACAGTACATATTATAGTGCTTGGTCGAATTGAGCTTCAATTCCTATCGGTACAGTATTTTGCAAACACTATTTCTCGACTCTTGCTACCTGTGGAAGGTGCACATGCTGCTGCATGTGAAGAAATGGCATCAGCAATGACTGGTGCAGAAAGTGCTGCGCACAAGGGGCTTCAGCAATGCATTGAGACGGTGATGGCTGAGGTTTGTACTTAATTTCTTTGCACTTCGAAAGCATACATAACATTAGAAACGTCATGTTTTGTTGTTTATTTACTAACCCTTTAAGTCATCTGTCATCTGTAGAGTTTTAGAGCAACCATTACCAATGAAGAAAAAGAAAGAAAAATAGAAAGAAAGATATGTACAAATCTCCTAACATTTGTCAAACTAAGATATGTACAAATCTCCTAACATTTGTCAATTTAAATCGAGTTAAACTTATCTACTAACAAACTAACACAAACACATCCAATAAAAAAAACTCCAATATCAAGTATAGAAGAAGGTTTAATTAAAATATTCGTTCCACTATTGCTATCTAGTTTGATGACTAATTTTGCCACTTTACTTGAATTTTATGCTTCCTGCTGGCCATTTCTTATTGCTTGGAGTTTGAGCTTATTAATTGATATAAAAATTTGAAGGTTGAGCGGCTGCTATCAGCTGAACAGAAAGCCACAGATTATAGATCACCTGACGATGGTTTGGTTCCTGATCATCGCCCAACAACGGCCTGCACCAGGTTTTCAAATCAAATAATGTTGGATGTGTTGAAATTTGATATGAAAATTGGTGTCGGAAGCTTGCTTGTTTGTCCTAGCGCCACCTGGCAGTTTCATTTGTTTCATTATCAATCGTAATGTCCAGTGATGATACATCACAATGAGATTGAATTATGAAATTTCTTTCTAATATCAGGGTCGTTGCCCATCTCTCCCGGATTCTCGAGTCAGCCTTCACAGCTCTTGAAGGTCTCAACAAACAATCATTCCTTACCGAACTGGTACTTCGTTTTCTTCCAAACTCTCGAAGTTATTTCCCTACTTAGATTACGACTGTGTAATTCTTTATCAGTGGTTATTTGCTCATTTTGATGTAGAAATAGCTAGTTTAGAAGCGGTCTGTAGTTATGATTTCTCCAATAACCACATATTAATGGCTTTTATGAAAATGGGAATCGAAATTCGAAAAGTTAATAGCTTGATCAATACAGGGAAATCGCCTGCATAAGGGTCTGCTGAATCATTGGCAGAAATTCACGTTCAATCCTAGGTAATTCTTGATCCATGCTTACCCTACCTCAAAGATATATTTCTCAATTGCCACATTTTGTTAATGAACCCCTAAGCACGAGCCATAGCATTATCCCAATTCCTCTTTCTCATTAAGAAGCTGCCTTTTCTGTCTCAAGAGTTTAAAAAGCTCGTTTACACAGAAATTGATCACACACGTTCATTAGTTCCTCAAAGTTTTACACTTGTGCCATGGCTATTCTGAAGTCAATTTTCTTCCTGCTACGATATATGCAGTGGTGGATTGCGCCTTAAGCGAGACATAACGGAGTATGGGGAATTTGTCCGAAGCTTTAATGCCCCTACTGTGGATGAGAAATTTGAGCTGCTGGGGATGTAAGTGTAATTGATGTGCTCTGCAGAATTAATTCATTGCACTTTGTCCAATAGTAAAATGGAGCATACACTCTTCAAGTTCCGTGTTTCCTCCTTCGGTTAACTGGTGGCTTAATTACTTTCTTACAGCTTGGCCAATGTCTTTATTGTTGCTCCTGAAAGTCTGTCGACACTCTTTGAGGGAACTCCAAGTATCCGAAAAGATGCCCAGAGGTACAGACGATCTTAACCCCCCTTCTTCTGTTATAGTCTGTTGTAAATAGATTCAATAGAGTAAGTAGGCGTGTGGACGTCGGATTGGTTTTCTCAGGTTCGAGAGATTCATGTAGGTTACATTTTCCAATATCCTACACTCTAAGTGGCAAAGAGTAGCATAGAATCTCCCGTCCTTTGCAGACAGTATCTAAGTGTTTCTATTTATGCTTCACACGCACATGGTATTATCGTATCGTTCATTTAGCTGATGCCAATTATCAAATTACCAGGTTTATTCAGTTGAGAGATGACTACAAAAGTGCGAAGTTAGCATCTAGGCTCAGTTCTTTGTGGGGCAGCAGCAGCTAAGGAGGGATCTTCTGCCATTTTATTCTGATTTGTTGAGGTTATAGTCTGTTTGTTGTGTGTATGATTTAGAATCTGATACCTAACTATGAAGAGAAACAACCGTCCATTTCCATGCTATCTATCTGTCTGTCTATCACTTTTCATTGCATTATTCACAACTTTGGGAGAAAAAACAAATGTTGAAGATCTTGAATCAGTTGCCTCTCTGTCTCGCGTAAGGGCAAAAGTCAGTTGAGGCCTTTAACTCAAAGCCTATTATGCAAGTGTTCTGTAATATATTCCTTGTCTGAGGATAAGATTCTATATTTCGTTACGTCAGTAGTCCACTCATGTGTCTTTGGAGAGACTCTTGACATTAGCCACGATTTAAAGCTAATTTGTTACATGCTTACAGCTTACTGGCATAATTGAATAAATGAGTAGTTAAAAGGAATCTCTTTCTTATATAATTTACTTACATTTATTATGTCAAGTCGAAACCATTTGAGTAGAAGGATGTCGAAGTTGGCAATGAATTTAAAATGGACAAGTGAGACGTGACTCACAAAGGAATCTTACCCATATCCATTGCCCACAAGCCACAATTAAAAAAACTCAACTTTAAATGGCATTGAAAGGCCAAATGGATTGGGACGCAAAGTCTCGATGAGTTAATTTAATCGATCTGAAATATGTAAAAATATTAACATGTATGTATTATGTAGTTCAACTATTTGTTATTTAAATAGAGAGATATAAAATGAGGTTTTAGCAAGCAAAATCTAGTTGACTGATAATATTTGATCTCACTCACTTTTTTTTTGTATCATCAACATATCCACATGATAAAACAATATCGAATTTAAATCAGAAACAAATAGAGGTATGGCGAGGGAACTTATAAACAGCCTTTCGCGGAGACACGGAGCCGTGCTTTGCTCACCTATCTTTGTCTTGTCCAACACCTTTGGAAACCTATCAATGGTCACCCACAAATATTATTCGATGTACTTCTAAAGTATAAAGGTAAAAACCCTAAACTCGCACCATTATGATCTCCCATTTGTTCCATCTCTATATATACAATAGACTTTTCTTGGTTAGTTACATATCTTCAATCCTAATTTTCTATCTCTCCACTCTCGCCCCAACTCTTCTCATCCGACAAATAATAGATCAAGATGAGTTGCAATGGATGCAGAATACTTCGCAAAGGATGTAGTGAAAACTGCACTCTGAGGCAAAGTTTGGAAGGCACGGACTACAGCCCACAAGCCCAAGCAAATGCAACCTTATTCATCGCTAAGTTCTTCGGTCGAGCTCGTCTAATGTCTTTCCTCTCTTCTGTTCCTCAATCCCAAAGACCTGGTACGTATACGTATAGCTCTATATATTATAATATTAACACCTAGCTTAGTTCATATATATGTGATGATAATCGATCATTATTAGCTGATTTTTACTTTTTATGGATGGATCATATGGTTTCAGCTCTTTTTCGGTCTCTATTACATGAAGCGTGTGGTAGAACGGTGAATCCCATCACTGGAGCTTTGGGGCTTCTCTCGACAGGGAATTGGCACGTGTGCCAATCTGCAGTGAACAACGTGCTTGATGGAAGGATGATTCGACCATTACCACTGCTTTCCCTGTCGTCCCATAAAAGCAACGCGGCAAATATTGAGGATGAGTCATCAAGAGAAGACTTGGTGATCACTGACGACATGGGTTGTAAAAGAAAAGCTTCGTCGTTATATGATATGGAGCAGCACGACGATGATGATGATGATCTTGCTGGGGAAACGACGCTGACTTTGAAGGCTGGGAAAAGAATGAAGAGGAGACAAGCTTCTCCGTTATCTGATGATCAATCTGTCACGACAACTTTGGAGAGTAATACGGGGTTTTCTAGCCCTCTACGACGCGAATTTTTCTTACACAGAGACGATGATAGCTTTATTGCTAATAATAACCATCAGTCGAGAGATGAAACTAAGCTTTTGCGACTCTTCATTTGATCTCTTTATTTTGTTTTTTTTTTTTTAACCATTATTTCTTATGAGAGAGAGGGTACTACTGATCTAGCCGCGGAATTTCTACTATTGGGACTTCAATTAATAATTTGAGAAGAATTTACCATAGATTAGTCTACCTTGGTTCCTTCCTGGCATCTTTTGCTTTTATTGTGTGTTCTTATCTTGCTCCTATTTCAGTGCAAGTTGTGTGTTTCTCTCTTAACTGGTCAGTTGGTTTATCTTGTAAGAATTGTACATTGGAAATATGAAATTTCGTTGACTCATGATGGCAGCAAGAGACTAACAAAGTCATTTGGGATCGACAATTTCTTTAGACCAAAAAACTATAACATATTTGGACTGATAGCAGATTCCTTAATATTTAGACCCAAATTGCACACTTAACAAAGTCATGCGGCCAAAATGTGAATTAACAACTCTATTATCCCAATCCTTAAACGCTTTCTCGCCGCCGGAATGGACGCGAATCGAAGGTCGTTAGCAGAAGATTCAACGGATATTCGGCCCTCTAAGATACGCCGGGTGTCTTCGCCGCAACTTTTGGGCAAGGTATGCTTGATCTGCTCATGCGCTCCCAAGCGGGATCAGAGTGGTGAATTTTCCTTTGTCGACGAGAACGCGGATCACTGCTTATATTTATTCGACTTAGATGACGTCGCAAGTGCCGATGATGGCCCGTATATGCCGAAGAATCCTCATCTGTGTTTCTCCAGCGTTGATTTGAACGTTGATGGATTCTGCGTTCTTGGCACGACACTTTATCTGTTTGGAAAAAAAGAAAAAGCTGTGTACTCTTATAGCTTGTCTTCAATACCACCCACTTCGTCGCCTACGCCAGTAATGAAATTGGTAAAGGATGACTTAACTGAAGCCACGCCTATGAAGTTTCACAAGTATAGACCCGTTGGATGCCAAACGCCCGATGGAAAGATGGTAGTCCTTAGTTCTGCGCTTCATGTTGGGAGACCTGCTGAAAATTACCGTGGAGCCTTTGAATTGTTCGATCCTGTTGAAGGACGCTGGACAGAACTCCCCGATTTACGCCCACTCCTGCGTGGCGTTTTTGTTGCGGGCAATTGTGCTTCAGACCTGACTCGTTTTCCTCAAGCTCTGACTTATTCTTTCATCGACAATAGCTCTCTCCTGCTCATCTCCACTGAATTAGGAAACTTCACTTTGGATTTAAATGATTGGAACCGTGGTTGGGTGCAATGCTTTAGGTACGCATGCCCTCGGCCAGCGGAGGAGCTTTACTTCTTAGTTAGGGATCGTTTCTGTTTGGCAGATTGGGTTGCGTGGGAAGATGGAGCTGATACACGTGATTTTCTCTCCTATCCCGAGTTACCACTGATGCCCAGCGATGACTACTTTTGCAGCCCTGGAATCGGAATTACTTGGCTGACATCCAGTCTTCTTGCATGCACCGTGCGTATTCGTGTTGACAACATATCCGGGTGTCCTCATTTGGTCGTAGACCTGTACGACTTTTCGGAGGAGGATGAGCTACAAAGGGGCAATGTTGAGACGACGGAGGGCCTGCTCCCGCTCTTGGTGAAGGTGACGAAGAGGTTCAGTTTTCTCATGGGCCCCCAGCATATTGGAAGGTGGTTCACTTCGGCGGGTCTCTTCTCAATTCCACCACTTTGATGATTCATTGTGCTTTTGGAGGTCCGTTCACTCTTTTACCGTAATGCATATTCGTGATTGTGTGTCAATGCTCAGATTCGGAAATCTTGATTGACTTTTGGCAGTTTAAGAGTAGTAGTAGTATTTATTTGACGTGCTTTCTAGTTTCTTGTCTGCTGCAATATCTTCCTACTACTATCTAGTTTCAAGAAGGCTGGCTATAATACCTTCTTGACGTGTATATCTGGTCTGGAGGGATCTTTTTTCATGGATAAATTGCATCAAGTTGAATTCAAAAGAATGACTCACTTTTCACTCTCGTTCGAGAGGGCTAAGCAAAACATTCTATCATGTAACTTTCTGATTTTGGGGGCCTGTTATCTGCAATTTGTGCTGCTAAGATATATATAAAACCACGTTATTGACCATTGGATTTTTGGTTTTCTCAATTTAGTTCTTATCTGAATCAAAGCCAAACAAAGCTGTTGAAACCAAAGCCAAACAAACATGCTTGAATATGCACAGCTGTCGTGCTTCTGCACTTTTACAACAACATCGACAGAAAATCATCCACAAATTACACCAAGAAAGTCCCTGCTACTGATAAGGAACTTAATTAATTACAGCTAAAGTTTGAGATTCAAGTCAAGATTATTTTTCGAGTTAGAGGATCGTTCATCAGATGTGTTGTGATCATCATAACGAAAACTTCCAGGCCACATCAAGTTTGTTGCCATGTCTTCAATACCAGCACTGCTATGATATTGCCAATATGCAAAGCCAAACACTGCATTAGCGGCCTCATGATCATCAAATTTAGCAGCCACAGTCGATGAAGAAGAGCCGTTATTAAATAAGCTGTTGCCTCCGTGTGATTTGTGTATGAATGAGTGAGGACGAACGCCGAGTGATCTAAACAGCATATTAACATGCTGCACTTTGGTGAGCATCATCTCATGATCAGATTTACCATGTCTTTGTTGATGTCTGAACGCTCCTAATGATCTCTCTTGTTTGTGAGCATTTTGGTGACCTCCCAACGCTTGTGAGCTGTAAAATTTTCTCCAACAGAAGTTGCATGAGAACATCTTATTGTTGGGTCGTACACAATCGCTTGATGATGATGGTGATTCTGATGCAGATTGTGGTATGATCCCCAGACTCAGACTCAGCCATTCCTCATCTTGTCTATTATCTCTTTGCTCATCAGTTTCTTGATCACTAGTCATCTTTTTTTCCCTCACCAATTTCTTTGCTGGGAAACTAGCTATAGGGTTTCTATGCTTTCATCCGAAGCTACACCCTTATTTAAGTAATTCTAGTCCGAAAAAAACAAAACTACGCACAGAAGGCTACTATAAACTAAACCAAATTGGCACTGGTGAGTTCAACTTCATTACAATTTCATGCAGAGATGGAACCCACATTCTGATATGTGATGTTTATGTCTTTAAAATTCGTAGACATAAACAGGTGTTATTAAAAACATGGTAGGGTCTGGCGAATTTGTCATCTATGTAACTGACAGAAGCAAGGCATTGTACAGAAAGATCTGCTCTTTAAAATATTGCTCAATTATGACTTGTTTCTGAAAACATGAAATGGAATTACCTATATGTTATCTCAATCAAATTATAACCGTTATATGTTGACTGACTGCATCTGGTGATCGGGACCGTCGGATGACTCTCCATATATTACATGGAAGAAATCTTTACGGTTTCCTTCGTAGGTGCTTACTATGTGGCGTCTGTGTTTGTGTGAAAAGTACAGCACGAGGAAGAGGATTATGAAAATAAATGGGTTTCCATCAGTTACCTTTTTTGCAAATCGATTCCTACTACGACTTTCCACCCAACCCACGCCACCGTTGGTTAAATTATACTAGTAAAATCCGCACATTCAAACATCTGTGCAAAACAAAAAAAAATTAATATTAAACATTATTAGTGTAAAAAACTGCTGTTAGTGGGTGGTTATTTTAAGTAATAATTTTCCTTAAATTAACGATTCATACAGACCAAACTAAGTTCAAATTAGAGCAGTTTAACTAAGCCACTCTCCCTTAATAAAAGAGAATAGATACGGCAAAAGAGCATTGTTTTGCTTCGAAAGCCCAACAAACAATTATTTTTCCTTTTTCAAGCCCAAAAATTAGATGCCATCCACTGGATTCTTAGATTTGCATACGAATCTCCACCCGTTTCTCAGCCAGAAACAAAATTTTAGATCCACATATGTGCGTCTGTGTGTGTAATATATATATATATATATATCTATATATATATCAGATATATATATATATATAGGAATGATATGGTGAGTGAGCACCTTATATGGGCACCTGCTGATTTGTCACCGATTTGTGCCAAATCAGCATGCCACTTCAACATCAAATGCGATGCATTAATCAACACATCTTATGTGTCATAGATCGATACATATGATGCTGATGTGGCATGTTCACGTGGATATATCAAGGCCAGACAACAAGTGCCACATAAGACGTTAACATGCACATCAGCATCGTATGTCTCGATCTATGACACCTAAGATGTTTTGATTAATGCCACATCACATTTGATGTTGAAGCGGCATGCTGGTTTGACACGAATCGATGCCAAATCAACATGTGCCTATATAAGGTGCTCAAATAAGGTGAGCATCATATCATTCCTCTTTATATATATAGGTTTGCTATAGTGCCCACCTACCGTGAGCACCATAAGCAAATCTATCATTTCTTTGCTTTTTTTCGATTCTCGACGACCCCAACAACTCCGTATACGCTCTCATATTCATTGCTAATCTAAATCACCATCTCCAACACGTTAATTTTTAAACAGTAGTAGTGTCTACAAGCGGGTAGAGTGGGATTGTGATTAATATTGGTTGTCAGACTCGAGATAGAGTTAAGGTTGTACAGGGACACTAGACGGTTGTGACCGTCGAGGCAGTGCGTCGGCTCAAGTGCGACAGGTTGACGTGAGACCCCGATGTGTGAGGCTTGTGACGTGTGTGACTCAGGTGCGTCAGGCCGGAGAGTCCGGTGCGCGAGGCTTTGGCCGCGACTCAGGTGCGTCAGGTCGGGAAGCATCAATGGGTGTGGCTTGAGGTTGAGGCTGTCTCATTTTGATATGTGCGGAAAGAGCGACCTGGTAGGGGGACGTCTGGCGTGATCGTTCAGATGCACTATAGCGTAGGCTATCGCTCGATGTTATGCGCGCGTGGTGTCCAATCTAACCTAGGGCCCTGATGTTGATATGTGTTAGGAATAAGGGAACGAGCGTGCATTAAAGTATGTTGTGAGGACTGTGAGTGAGTGCACACTGCATCATATTTTCACCTACTGGGTAATAGCTCAGTCTTTTACGTGTTGTAGGCACGGACGAGCCCGACGTCGATGAACGTCAGGGCTGAGTTAGCGGCTGGTGGCAGTGACTCCACAGGCTTTTGAGGACGAGAGCATTACGTGGATGCGACTTGTGGAGCGGCGTAATAGATTAGAATATTGTTGGGGCTTCAGCCCATGTATAGATACTATTTTGTAAGACTACGTTAATGATATGTATATTATTCTAGTTAAAACATTTTTGTTAGATGGGTCTTCCACGACTTACGTTACAAAAATTCGCCACTAATCTTAATTAGAAAATGAGGGTTGTTACAACGATGCTATATTTGTAGTTGAATCGAGTGACCATCCAGATGTCTTGATTATTGTCCTTCACGATCCGCCATCTCTGTTCGTTCTAGTCGTTCTTGTATTTATTGCATAAAATATGTTATTGACCATCGTATTTTTGGTTTTCCTCAGGAATAGATGTCCCGTTCAGTCTTTCAGTTTCTCAATTTAGTTCTTATCTGAATAAAAAACATGATGACAAATACTTCATTTGTTACATGTTTCAGGCCTGCCAAATCGGAGGTCAAAGATATCTGAATAACCATTGCAATAACAACTGTATTTGTAAGTTGAAAAGAACATTCACAATTTACTGCTCAAATGAGAAATTTTAGTATCCAACATTGCCTCATTTTCGTATCCAACATTCATATTTTATCCGGGATGTCGGATATGAACCCTTGGAGTTCTTAGTCGTACCGAATTTTTGGGAAGTTGAAGGCATTTGAAGATCCTCCACCCTCAACATCCACTGTAAGATACAATAAGGAGTTGTTCACTCTAGTAGCAATCTTCACAATTCTAATATAAAATCTTTCCAAGCTTGTCTTTTCTTCGGGAAGAAGATAAAGACGGTGGAAGAATGTTGAGGATGGAAAAACGTCTACTCCGATCGCTTGAACTAGTTTTCGATTCCGCTGTGGTGTGCTAATTAATATACACATTTCTTTTAAGCACAGAAAAAGAATTTTTTTTTTCGGACGACCAATACTAAGTGATATAATAGATTATGGTATAGATTGGTCTTTTTGTTATGGCTTAATTTTTGGCCAGCTACTGATAATTTTGGCGCCAACGATAAATGATATATTACGAACGATTCCACAACTTAGCATAGTTGTGTTCGTTTGATTCCTGCATATTGAATTTCAGGACTATACTGCCGCTCCCTCCCTCCCTGCGTGGTGTGGATTTGTGTGTTAGCAGAAAGCAAAAAGATCGAAGCGAAGGCCAAAATGAAGAATTCCAGGAGTCTATTCCGGCGGCCAATGGCAGGGAGCCCATGCCACCTTCTATGGCACCTTCGGCACGCCACCATGGGTAAGTAGTCTCTCTATATGACTAATATAAATGATGGTGAAAATCGAATTGTGGGTCAAGGACTATTGTTTGTCCAAAATAAAGACAACAATCACCAAACAGTAAGCACAATATCTGAGTAGTATTGTTTGCCAAAATATCAGTGGATTTAACACAAAATACATCCAAAGCACATAATTTTGCTGCTGCAAAAGCCAAATTAGCATCAATTTTGAGCTACTACTATTGCCCCTTCAGAGAACACCACAAGCAATGTATGCAGGATAATAGGCTGCCAAAGTCACAAGCATTGAACAAGCATCAAGTCTTACCCAATACAGGTTGCAATAATAACCTGCCAAAGTCACAGTCACGCCTAATAAATGGACTAACCTCATTAGCACTCAGCACTCGCGAGAATAAACCGCATAACTTCATCACTCAAGCTTTCGTGAAATGCCAGCAAGAATTCACCGCACGCGTCCATGGCCATACAATCGATATCAACTGACGTGGGAGTCAGTGACCACTGAAATGAATTAAAAAAGCACAGATATTATGGCAAGAAAACAATAAAAAACAGTAATGCCTAATAGTAAAAGATGAAGTAATACCATCGCAAAATGGTCTTTTCAGGTGGCAAGCTAAGTTACGACAGAATCTTAATAACTAGAATTTATATTCTGTGTTGCCCCAACATCATTATAATGCCCAGAGATGACTGCATTCGGAATCTTTGAGCACGATCCATATGAAATCCTGTGAGGAATCAGGTAATAGAAACAATGTGCAACTGGTTCATATCGCTGGTTCTTGGAAGCGCCATACCCCATCCCGAAGTGCTAATCTGGACAGATCCAAGCGATGAGTTATATGAAATTAACAACCTTCCTAGTTGCATTTCCATCTCCGAATAAAAATGGATGCGACATATCATATCTCAATTCAAAAGCACCGCCAGATGATGTACAATTGCGTCCTCGTATGCTGGCAAGCTGCATACGACAAAAAACAGTTTTATAATTACATATATGTAAAAAAAGTAATAAGAAACAATTATGGTTGTGAGAAACGCTCATCATACAATGACGTGAAGCTCTCTATTTGCCGAATAAAGTTAGCCATGTCGTCCAACCTCCTCACTCCAGGAATTTGCTCCTTAATAACATCAAGGATAAGTACGTAATCTTCCATCTTTGATGAGTCGTCGGCTAGACGAAATTAAACCCTCCAAAACTTCAATTGGACCGTGACATACGAAGTGCTCGTCCAAGGAGAGACGACCATCGATATCCAGTGAATACTTCTAAGAGTGCAGATATACCACAAATGAGACAATATCCTTCACCAATTTCCTACATAGATCTGAGATGTACTTAAATGGAATGAAGCTTCTACTATTACATAAACGTAAAGTTGGTGAACAATCCATGATGGGATATATTCCTGTTGCCCTAATTCAGCAATATAATCCCAAGGGTTTCTCAGCTCTTCTGTGTATCGAAAAGTTGTTTTGGACATCAACAGTATGACACATTCTCGTGGTCGATATTCAACGATAAGTTATGCGGAAATCCAATTTCGAAAATCCTGGATTTCGAAAAATCCAGGATTTCGAGATCCAGAATTTTTGGAAGCCATCTTGCATAATAAGGTCATTGATCATCACCAGAACTAAATGAGCTGTTTTTCCCACATCTTATTTATCATACTAAGTCGGATACTTGAAATCGATACTAAAATACTCAAAATCATGCCAAACGTTTCCTTGTCCTGGTGAAAACTTTCAATTAAAGGATAAGTAAGAAACCTTAATATTAGTGACGGAATTTTCAAGCTCAGGATATTTCAATCTAGGATCCAACGACTGCAAAACATCTACTTGTACATGTCCGTTGGCATCATCAATTGGAACGACGGAGACTTTGGTCCCAGCTTCAGTGAATGTTCCTGAAAAGTCTCCAGTTGTGCGCGCATACGGAATAAAGGCAATCTCCATCCATCTGCAATGTCAACCATATCATATCTCAATTCAAAAGCACCGCCAGATGATGTACAATTGCGTCCTCGTATGCTGGTAAGCTGCATACGATAAAAAAACAGTTTCATAATTACATATATGTAAAAAAAATAATAAAAAACAATTATGGTTGTGAGAAACGCTCATCATACAATGACGTGAAGCTCTCTATTTGCCGAATAAAGTTAGCCATGTCGTCCAACCTCCTCACTCCAGGAATTAGCTCCTTAATAACATCAAGGATAAGTACGTAATCTTCCATCTTTGATGAGTCGTCGGCTAGACAAAATCAAACCCTCCAAAACTTCAAAACTGGACCGTGACATACGAAGTGCTCGTCCAAGGAGAGACGACCACGATATCAAGTGAATACTTCTGAGAGTGCAGATATACCACAAATGAGACAATATCATTCACCAATTCATATATTGATCCGGGACGTACTTAAATGGAATGAAGCTTCTACTATTACATAAACGTAAAGTTGGTGAACAATCCATGATGGGATATATTCCTGTTGCCCTAATTCAGCTATATAATTCCCAAGGGTTTCTCAGCTCTTCTGTGTATCGAAAAATTGTTTTGGGCATCAACAGTATGACACCAGAAGTAATTCTCGTGGTCGATATTCAACGATAAGTTATCCGGAAATCCTATTTCGAAAATCCTGGATTTCAAAAAATCCAGGATTTTTGAAAACCATCTTGCATAATAAGGTCATTGATCATCACCAATACAAAAAGAGCTGTTTCTCACATCCTATTTATCATACTAAGTCGGATACTTGAAATCGATACTAAAATACTCAAAATCATGCCAAAAGTTCCCTTGTCCTGGTGAAAACTTTCAATTAAAGGATAAGTAAGAAACCTTAATATTAGTGACGGAATTTTCAAGCTCAGGATATTTCAATCTAGGATCCAAAGGCTGCAAAACATCTACTTGTGCATGTCCGCTGGCATCATCAATTGGAAGGACGGAGACTTTGGTCCCAGCTTCAGTGAGTGTTCCTAAAAAGTCCCCAGTTGTGCGCGCGTACGGAATAAAGGCAATCTCCATCCATCTACAATGTCAACCATATGAAAAATGCCTGCAATCGTGAGGACAGAATTATCAGCCAAAAAGATAAAAGAATAGATATAACATAGTCCATAAGATCACAAGATCTGTCATCAGTCTGCAAAGATCTAGACACAGAGCAGTCAACACAAAAACATCATCTGAAATATATGTAAGACTTGAAAATAAAGGCCATCGCATGAAATCAGTATCGAAGCAAAAGTATAGAACAAAAGCAAAAAAACAAGTAATTGCTGACCAGAACCCGATGCCAAGCAACAAAAACATCAGCAAGAACATGTAAAAAATCACGGAGGAGGCATTTACCTCAAATGGAGCCACGTACAAGGAAAGATGATTTAGGGTTTACAAGCACTGTGATTTAAGATTAATTTATTTGTTTTTAATTTTATATTAGAAAATAGAGGCCGACGAGTTTGCAGAGTTCTAAAACCCTAGCCGTTATCGTGTATGGCGGCCAAATGGTATGGATGATGATCTAATGCGGGTCGGCTAAGTCTTGGCATTTATTTAGCATTTCACGCTATAGATTGGCAGCACTCACATGCTTATTAAATTCCTTATTTTGTCATGTCCCAAATTAGTTTCTTGCGTTCTTTTCCATAGCAAGAAAACTCCATAGTTTCCAATACAAAATTTGGAAGAAAAAGATAGAAGATCTTTTAAAAGAAATTGCTACTGTTGATCAGTCATGGCATGCGTTATTAATTTACTATGTGTCAGACCACCAGATGGTGTAATGAGTCTCAGGGTGGTTTATTCTGGCAAGAAATGTATGTAAGCTTGGTAATAGAATAAAAGTTCACATTAGCATTGTGTGTAACACAGTTCGTTTGAATCTACTTTCCATTTGGTAATCAAATTGCATGACCGAAATCTGTATATCAGAGCTAAGCGGGTAGGTTTTCAATAAAAACAAGTTCGAAAAACGAATCTATCTCCAAACGTTGCGTGGCAAAACACATAGATGATATTATGATTGATACTCCTAAATAATTGCAGCCTAAAAGCTCGCACGAACCAAAAAAGTAAATTATTTGATAAAAGCTCAATCTTTCCTCTCAACAGAGTTTTTGGATCAAGCCAGATGCTTCTTGGATCGTGCATATGGTGCTCGAGCTGTCTTCTTCTATGGAGGTATCGAAAACTTCTTCCAGTTCCATAACTATCTCAACCTGCAAAGAAAACCGTGCAAATGCGTTCATCAATCTTTTCCCAGTTTTCATGGCAACTTGAGATTCTTTCCTTTTTTTAGTTTTTTTTTCTCTTACTGTGTCAAGAGATTCTGCGCCGATTTTGGTGAACTTTGTCTGAGGGGTAAGTTGGGTTTCCGCGGACATAGCCAGTTGTTTCCTCACTATCTCACAAACTTTGTCAACTGTCTCTGGCTTTGCCTGTTGATTTGGAACCACTCACGTTGATTCAATTCGGAACAAAGTTACGAAAGAAAAAATGCTACTGATGGTTTCTAAAGGGAAGAATTACAGCGCAGATTCGATGGAGGCACTTAGTTCTGGTCCAAGGTAAGGAAATGGTCCTTGTCCGACCAAACAACACGAATCTTGAACCTTTACCCATTGTCTGCATTACCATGATCAAGGACTGTTTCTAATATAACCTCGTTCACTTATATATGTGGTTTAAACATCTAAGTGGGACTATTGTTTCAACCGTGAGCAGATAATCCGCGAAACATACTTTCGGAGCATAATTAAGCCAAGAAACTGAGCATTAAAGTATCAACCTCTATTGGAAAATATTGCAAAAGAGATGGTGTTTACCTGGTCACTGCATGTCACAGACAACTTCAAAGATGTCGAAAATTTAACACAAGTGGCTGAAGCACAAGCCATTGGAGCTGGTCTCGGCTGAAACAGAGCAACATATCTAACTTAAACAGATAAGAGAATAGATAATGTTATGAAATGTTTCTTGTAAGCATTCGTTCTATCGATCAGCTTCTATGCCTATCATTGACTTTTGGCTTTTACTACGCAACTAGGATATGCACCGGTTTCAAACTTGAGTTGCTCGTCATTAGTCTGTGATTGTTTTTTTTTCATGATAAAAAAATTGCATATTTGATTTGATTATTTTAAATTAAAACATTCCTCGTGTATCTTTCAACAAAGAAAAGTTAGATTTTTAGGTCAAAAAATAAGGTGAATTTACAGAAAATCACCCATTTTGCATAAAAAGTTGCAAGTCAGTACTCATGTCATACATTTTTTTTATATGAGTATCTGTTTGACTGTGTGTTTGTGTACCATTTTCCAAGTCTTTTCGTACCTTTTATATGTGTATGTACCACGTCACGCGTTTATATGGTCTATATATGTTTCTATATGGTACCTTAATTGTTATATGATGTGCCGTTTCTCAATGTATTACATACCACAATACGTTTTTCTATGGTACCTAAATATGTTATATGGCGTATCTTGTGACGGGGGTACCAATGTGCAAAAAAATTATTCTATAGGTACTTACATATAAAAAAAAATATTGACGGGGCACTGACTTGCAAATTTTTATATATTTGGGTATTCTCCTATAAATTCCCCAAAAAATAATTCACATACTAAATAATTGGATAAAAAACTCAACTTTATTACGATTGGTAGGGTACATACAAAAACTAATTACGAGTATGTTCAAAAGAAATATATATATATATATAGAGGTTTGCTATGGTGCCCACCTACCGTGAGCACCATAAGCAAATCTCTCAATTTTTTGCTTTATTTTGATTCCCAACACCGCCAACACCTCCGTAGATCCTCTCATATCCATTGCTAACATAAATCGCCATCAACAACACGTCAATTTTTAAGAAAATCATCACATCATTACGTCGTCCACATGTGAATAATAAATAATGAATTTTCTTAAAAATTAACGTGTTGTTGATGGCGATTTATGTTAGGAATGGATATGAGAGGATCTACGGAGGTGTTGGTGGTGTTGGGAATCAAAATAAAGCAAAAATTAAGAGATTTGCTTATGGTGCTCACGGTGGTTGCTCACGGTAGGTGGGCACCATAGCAAACCTCTATATATATATATATATATATATATCGGACTAATACCCACTCGATTAGTATAAAAGTACAACAATGGGAAACAAGAAGAAATTAAGGTTGGTTTCTCATGTCATGCATTGCATACGTTGAGTAGAGTAGCTTACCCGAAAGACATAACTCGTTCTGCGGAAGGGGAAAACAATAAACCTGTAAAAAAACTAAGATTGTCCGCTCCTTCAATTGACAGAATACGCAATCAATGCATTTTCTTTCAAGGACCAACTAAAGCCTTCAAACACGTTCACTACTCTGTGGTTGATGCTATAAGATAAGAAAGCCAGTAGATGGACTGATCCCCGATATTGTAATATATTCTCCGAAGGCTGGTACCAGATCATTAGCGGGCATTAGATGGATAAGCTCTATCTGCATCTATAGCAACTGAGTAAAATAAATGTTGGTGATATATCTTGACGGGTTGAAGCCACTCAGAATAGCTGCAGAAAGAATTTATTTGTAATGAGAAAGCAAGCGGAACACATAATAGCGAATATGGCATAGCTACATATGTCGACAGACAATTGGTGAGGAAGTTGTATCTTTTGGTTTGATAATCAAAATCTCAACAATCCAGTACTTACATATGGGACAAAAAACAAGAATGATGCCGATTGGATAGAGGAACAAAGTGGTCCTTTCCAAGAATGGTAACACTGCAAACATGGTGGAAGAAGAACGAGGAATTGAAGACGTTACTAGATTTTATCCTAGTAGTTTATTATATAAGCCAAATACTCGTCACTCATCTTACCATCGTAGCCTAGGTAATTCAAGTAATGATAGTAGGAAAAAGCTGGCATGAAGAGCAAATTCGATAATAACTCGGGGACAAAACCGTGAGCAATCAGCAGCGGTCATAAAAAGTAATGGACAACTGCAATACGATAGTAGAGAAAATTTATAAATATGGAGGGAGCTCTAAGTAGTAGAATTGCAAGTTATCCTTACCATAAAGCAACACGAACATAGGGAAGAAAGAGTTGCAGTGCACATCAAAGGCATACAACCTTCACATGGGCAGACCAAGGTTTAAATTTTAATAATACGGCCTATTGAGACCAAGATACAAAAGACAGATCCAGAAAAAAGATCATTGCAAAGAACCAACGACCACGGGGGAAAAAAAGGTCAATTGAGGAGCTCTCATATTGAAAGAACTTACCATTCTACCCGTTGCTCTACCACATGACTGCTTGGAGCTTCTTCTCGAAGGTAATTGTTGGTGAAAAACCTGGAGATAAAGATACCAAATAATCCTTTCGATACTTGAGCCATTGTGGAATCTACTAGCACATCGAATTTGATAATTGTTTACTGTCCATGGTCAAAGTTCTCAGCATGCTAAAACTCAAGATAACAATACTAGTCGCGTTCTCTGCTGGGACAGGGTATGACGCTCCAAACCGTGTAGCAATAGTATTCAGGAGAAACGACTGAGATGGTTTCAATTAGAAAACGATAGCTTACCAACAAGAAGTTGCGAAAATTGCACCGGTAACCAGGAAATGGGTGAGCAATACCGAAATTATAACAAAAATGGCATGTCCTGCACTATGGTCGTACCTGATAAAAGAAAACAGTGATGCTATTGGGGATATCAGCATTATAACACAGATCATGTACGGAAAGGTGTGAAAAGAGGATAGACCCATGTGTGCCTTTGCATTGGATTGTAAAGAAAACGGCGTGAATTTAACTATTGTACTTCGAATTCAACAAGAAGTGTCATAGTATTGGATGTCACAAGGCAGTGTGTTTTGGTGCTACAATTGAGAAGACATGAGGATCAAAGCTGCTGAAAGCATGGAGTTGAATACTTACGCAGCACAATAAGCCATCATAGAAACTGACAGTAGAAGACTACATATCACAACAAATGCGGGATCATCACGTGCCCATTGATTCTTTGTTTCTGGAAGCGAGATAAGAGATATACATATGTTCTTAGAAGTATGACTAATAAAGAATAGATGTCATGAACTAAATTGCAAAACTAGTTTGAGGAATCAAAGAGATAAAGAAAGGGGCTTACGCTTGTGATACTTGGTGTGCTGATACCTGCCCACATTGTACAATTCCCCGATAAAAATATGAAGAAAATAACAGGGATAAGTTCAGGAAAATTCCTACACAACATATGCTGAATACCCACACAACTTTTGGCGAGGTACACAGGTTAAGCATCTGCCAGAAAGTATATTCAATATCCATTTGTCGCCACTGCAGTGAACCCACAATAAAGGAAAACGAAGTTGATTATAATCAACCAAGCAAATAATTTGAAGAAAGAATGTGAATGTAGCTGGTACCAAAGCAAAGAAACGCAAATATGAAACCAAATTTTGATAGCCGGTTCCACAAGAAAGTTCAAATCAACACGTAAATTTAGTCCAACAACTGAATCGAGCATCAGATCAGCTGAAGAAAGAGAGAAAAGAGATGACATGACGCAAGGGCTTAAAGCTCTCTCACCTAGCTACAATACATTATACTGCATCCATCCCCAATGAAAACATAACAGAACACAAAATCTCCAAATCAAGCTGCGGACTTCTTATCACAGGCGCAACAAAACAGCAGTTGGTATGTTTCACGAAATTGACAACATATAAAGGCTTCTAAACACCGAAAGAATCAGTGAAACAACCTTGACGATTCGTCGAAGATAATGAGGTAGGGAATTATCGGCGCGCACGTTGGAGCTAGAACGCGACTTAACGGATGAAGAGGTAGGCAGCATCTTCGTTGTATCCTCCAATCAAACTGCGTTGCTATGCGTCTGTGGTCTACACAGCGTAAAACTGGTAGCAAGTTAAGTTACAGTTGATGATCTCCTCTTTGGTTTCACTCCTCCGTAACATTTTCCTTCAATTATCACAGTAAGTCGATCAACCGACGCTCTATTCTGGTGGTGGATTGTATCCACTACAAGATGGACTATGTTGGCCTTTTCTCTCATTTGTTGGGTTAGATAGAGAATATATGAAAATTATTGGCCATTTTTTAGAAGTATTTCGAGGTACAAAACCAAAAAATATTTATACTTTTGGCCGGCAGAAATTACACTTTCCAAGTATTCTCCTCTTTGATTAAAAAAAAAAAAAAGCGTTCTCCTCGGCTTTTTGATTACTCAACCCAAAACGGACCCTACTCACGGAAAGCTCCGATGGCCCTCCGTCTCAGCCGCACTGCTGTCTCCGTCTTCCTCCGCGCCTCTGTCAGCTGCAAGCAGCTGTTACCTGCCTCCACTCACCTTATCGGCCTCCACTCCCTCTGCTAATGCTACCAGCGCGTTCACACAATCGACACTTCCTTTCAGTTCCTTGTCAGCTCGATTCTTTTCATCTCGAACGAGGACGTTTGACCCGAACATAGACGAAATTGGGCCGGATACGATTTTATTCGAAGGATGTGATTACAATCACTGGCTGATCACGATTGATTTTCCTAAAGACCAGAACCTCACGCGCGAACAGATGATCGAGTATTACGTCAATACGGCTGCTCAGATCTTTGGCAGGTTAGATCGTGTTTATCCTTTGCGTTTCTGTATAGTTTTTGTGCGTTTGCTTTGGGTACTTCTTTTAGCTGTATTTGAACACGCCCTCTTGAGTATTGGAGTGATGGACAATAGTACGTGAGGTTTCTTCTTTAGTTTTTTGTTAAATGAGAGAGCTTGCTGTTCGACTGTTGGTATTGGCGTGATTCGTTGTTTGCTTGGTGCTCTGGGAAAGGTCATCAAGATCAAGATCGTTTTTTGCTTACCTATCTGCTTCTGTAGTATATAATATAATCAAGCTATTAATGACATCTACCACTACTGAATCATAAGATACTTTTTCAGACGAGTGCGTAATATGGTGAAGGCAACTGCAGTGATATATGGAAGGTCAAATAATTTCTTTTCTATATGACAGCTCTAATTGAGAGTGTTGATTCAAGGCGAGCGTAATACGAGTAATGAGGATCAAGAAATGGAACCTTTTTTTCTTTATCTTGCTTTCATGGAAATGGAACCATAAAATTGTAGCCACATTTTATCCAACCGTCGTGTTTATTTATTTTGGTTCAGTGTCGAAGAAGCAAAGAAGAAAATATATGCACTGAGTACTACAACATACCAGGGTTTCCAGGTTGAATGTTCTGAGGAAACATCTGAGAAGTTTAAAAGTAGGTATCTTAAATTAGTTTTTTTAATAAATGTCATCCCTCTGGTGTTAATCCTGAAACTGTTGCTGCCATTAGATCTTCCAGGAGTTGTGTTTGTATTGCCGGATTCATACATTGACCCAGTAAACAAGGAGTATGGAGGTGAAGCTACGCTTCTTCCCTTTCATGATCAATGTTACATTTCATCATTACATGCACGTCTCTTAGTGAATATATTAATCTTTCCATATCACAGGAGACAAGTATATCAATGGAGAAATTATTCCTAGACCACCCCCAGTGCACTACGGAAGGCGTTCCAACAACAGGGATCGGCGTCCAAGAGAGCAGATGCAATATCAACAAGGAAATGCACCACATGATAACCAAAGTCAGAATGGGCCACCTCCACGACAGAACTATGGGCCTCCACCGCCACAGCAGAACTATGGGCAACCACCGCAACATAACTATGGACCTCCATCTCAACAGAACTATGGTGCTCCACCACAACAGAACTATGGTGCTCAACCACAACAGAACTATGGGCCTCCTCCTCGGCAGAACTATGGACCTCCTCCTCCTCCTCGGCAGAACTATGGACCTCCTACTCAGCCTCAACAGAACTATGGACATCCTCCTCAGCCTCTGCAGAACTATGGACCTCCACCGCAACAGAGCTATGAGCTGCCTCAGAACAGGCCGCCCCAGCCACTAGGGAACTTCTATGGTCAGCCACCTAATTTCCAATATCAGCAAAGTCGAAATCCTGCCTCGGAGGGGACAAATTATGAATCTCCGCAAGGCGGGAGTTTTGGTCAGGAAGGACAGAGGAAATAATTGAATAAGCAGCTGGTTTTTATCACTCCCATGTGATGAGTTTGGATTAGTTGGTCGTGATGGATAATGATCTGCAGTTTGGCCTTAGACGGCGTTCGTTATGTTGATGATGTCGAGCAAGGACCATATGTTACCTGTTATGCAAATTGTCTCTGGGTGCAAGTAAATTAATACAAGTCAAGTTAGTAATATTTAAAAATGTGATGAGTTGAGGAAGTTTATTATTTTATAAGAATTATTAAAATCTAAAACTCGAGGGAAATGTTGTTTTGCGTTGACCGTTGACGCAGCCCATCCGCGACAGCGAAGGATCTTTGTGTAAATTTACAGACACCTGAATTCGCGAATCACATCACACCAATCGCCACCACCTCTCTCACGCATTTGATGAGGCTTTGCTCACACAACGCACCCTCTTCATCTACTCACGCCACCACCACTTTCAGCATTTAAATCTGCCCTTGGCCCCGGATTAGCTCATCAGATATTTTGAGATCTGGGCCTTGAAGCTCTGCAATCGAGTGGCCTAGAATCTGATTGAACACAAGTAGTAAGTCTTCTCTTTTTTTTTTTCGTTTCTCTAAATATTTCTATTCGACATGTAATGAGATGTGAAATTGGTGGATGTGGTCTTATGTAGCTTTATTGCATCGTTGATTCCTTCTTTCGCTTAGCTTTTTTATCCGGTGAACATTTGGCTGCTAGGGTTTGTGATTGCTGTTCAATTGCCACTTATTTTGATGCGTGTCTCATTTAATTGTTTTGAAAGTTTTTTACTTTTTTCTTGGTGAGCTGATATTAGGTGATTTTTCTGTCAAGTTCTTATTCGATCGTGGGGAAATCGAGATATTCTTATTTCTCTCGATTCAGCGTGTCAGCTATTTCCGTCAATTGATAGACGTGGATAGCTCGGGTTTGAGTCCCTTCTCTTATGAAGTGCGGGATATTTGATTGTGTTATAGTTGATACTTCTTCCCGGTTCACTTATTGCAAGTAGAACTATTTGTTGATTCTTTGTGGTTTTATGCTTCTTAAGGAACTTCGGGATGAAGAGATCAGCGTACTACAGTGACGTGCCTCAGGTTCAGGAACATTGGCCAATTAAGAAAGCGCTCACACTATCAGATGTTGATATAACCCATCCTTTCCTAACATTGTCGAGACAACAAGTAGAAACTCATATACTAATTTACATGACACCCCAACAACAAGAACTCTTGCGAGCTGAAAGCCAGGTGAGTTTGACTGCCCAGGACGATGATACTGGCGACATGCATGTGATGAAATTAAAGTGGCGTGGTAGCTATTACAATCTAATAGGGAAATGGGGTAAAGTTGTTCGTGGGAAGGGGCTTAATGTCGGCCAGGAAATTAAGTTACGGTGGCTTAATGGTTGCTTACATTTCTCAGTTCCAGAACAGCAGGTTGTTTCGGTGCCGCCTGTAAGAGCAGTTCCGAGTCATGTGACTTCAATAGTGCAAGACCATTGGCCCATTAGAAAGGTATTGACATCATCTGATGTGGACCCTAATCACCCCTTTCTTCCACTGCCACGCAAATCTGTCGAAGACCATATCCTTGTGCATTGGGCACCTCTGGAAAGGGAAAGATTGAGAAAGGAAGAGCAGGTTTCGATAAATGCTCGAGATTCTGATACGGGTGAGATTCATGGGATGAAGTTGAAGTGGCGTGGCAACTATTACAATCTTATCGGTAAATGGGGTAATATTATTAGGCATAAAGGACTTGGCGTTGGACAGGAGATCAGGTTACGATGGACTAGTAATTGTTTGTACTTCTCGGTTCCCGAGGAGTGTTATGCCGCAAATGCATCGGGAAACGATAATTGGCCTATCAAGAAAGCTTTAACATTGTCTGATGTGGATACCAATCACCCATTCCTTACTTTGCCAGGCAAAGCAGTGGAAGATCATATTCTGTTCTACTGGACACCTCAGTCGAGAGAGCAGCTAAGGAATGAACATCAAGTAGGTATCAATGCTCGAGATGACGATACAGGTGACGTATACACGATGAAGTTGAAGTGGCGAGGAAGTTACTACAATCTGATTGGTAAATGGGGTAAGATTATTCGGGAAAAGAGGCTACATGTAGGCGGGGAGATCAGACTACGCTGGGATAATGGATATTTGGTCTTCTCAGTTCCTCAATGATAAGATCACTCTTCTGCAGATTTAGGTTCAGTGCTTTGTTGTGACTTTACAAGTGAAGAGTGGTAGTGTACCAATCTACTAGAATGTTTAAATCGACTAAATTCCTTTTACGTCATACGTTAAGTGGAGTTGATGACCGTATATTTCATACTAACCCACCCTTTATATCACATCATCTTGTCATATTCTTTGCCGTGACGCGTAAGGGGCTGCATAAGGGCCTATATCTTGACCGGGATAACGATTTATGTCTGCTTCTTGCAGATGATTGTATTTGGATTCAAAAAGCTTTTAGGGGTTATGGATTCTTGGAGAAACACTGACCAAGAGAATGCTGTTAGTAGCTTGGAGTAAGGATTGAAGAAAATATCAGATACCTCGCAAAGAAATAAGTTGTTATGGGCTGGTTAAAATTGTAATGTTCTTCTCATACTTGTGGTGGTTACAGAATGTGAGGTCATTTTGATCATGTAAATAAGCTTTCTTCTAGATTTTTGATTTTGCTCTTTAAGGAAACACTGCAGCTTTGTGATCGAAGTTTTAAACCCTCTTGACCATTGTGTTTTAATTGCTATTTAAAGTTTAGTGTGTGCATGAGATATGGTCGGTTATAGATTTACTGGGGAACTAACAGTCAGATCATCACATAAGGGAAACAGATAACATATATAATACAACCTACGAATAATCTACAGCTGATATTCTGACATGCAATTTTATTCTGATTCTTGATATATGAAGACGTAAAATTAGAACCACACATGACACAGTAAGTGGAGGCATATAATAAAATGCAATTATTGATGTGATGCAATGAACTGAAATAAAGATAGGAAAAAATAATAATGATAAATAATGCATATATTATACTTTCCTCGTTTACAGTGAACACCTCCAATTCCAAATCCCAAACGATAGCTGTCGAGACGAGGCTAACCTCAGTATAATTTATATGGAAGAAGAAGACGACGAAGAAGAAGAACGAAAGAGACCTTCAAACTTTCGACACCGACGCTTTTCTGTTTTTCCTTTTTTCTGTTTCTCTTACTCGTTTGGGATCATCCAAGAAGCGAAGCATCCAAGAATTAAGGCAAAGTGTGGGTGGAGAGGATGGGCAGGTCAACTATCCGCCGGCGAAAGAAATCCTTCACCGTAGCTCCTCCTCCCCCACCTCCGATGGAAATTGCGACGACAAGCAAGGCCGCGGCGGCCAAGAAAAAGGCCGGTGGTTCTCGGCTTTGGATGAGGATGGACAGGTTTGGTCACTCTGAGCTGATAGAATGTGATAAAAGTGTCATTGTTAAACGCGTTTGTGTTCCGGCAAGGGACTTGAGGATTCTTGGGCCTATATTCTCTCACTCCAGCAACATCCTTGGTAATGAAATATTCAAACTTCATCTATACTATCGCAAGTCCTGGTTTTTTGTGGCGTGTAAATTTTGAGTTCCGAAGTACTCTCTGTTTAGAGCCATTGTGCTGATACTTTTGATGATGAAGATACATATACCAAACGTCACTTATGATGATTATTGAGATCGGTGGTTTCTAATTTGTTCTGGCAAAATGGTACTATTTCTTGTACTTCACAAACTGCTTAGTCTTGATTCTTCTCTGATTGTAAATTTGGCTACGATATCACCATGCTCTGCATTACTGGATGAAGAGAGTTGGATGTTATGTTTGAAATTTAGATATTTATCGGTTTTCGTCATTACATCCAGCTAGGGAAAAAGCAATGATTGTCAACTTGGAATTCATAAGTGCCATTGTTACTGCCGAGGAAGTTTTATTGCTAGATCCTCTTTGCCAAGAGGTTCTTCCATTTGTTGATCAACTTAGGCGACAATTGCCACAAGCTAACGAAGGTCTGCAAGATGAGCTTCCTTTTGAATTCCAAGTTCTTGAAATAGCATTAGAAGTGGTCTGTACGTACTTGGATTCAAATGTTGCTGAACTTGAGAGAGATGCTTATCCAGCTTTGGATGAGCTCGCTGTGAATGTAAGTACGAAGAATCTCGAACACGTCAGGAGTTTAAAGAGCAATCTTACTCGTTTGCTTGCACGGGTACAAAAGGTAAAGATGTTCTTGTAGTTTTGCTATATGTCAAATGTTAATCTTGATTCGTACTTTTCTCTAAATTGTGTAATTGTTGCTTAGCCAATTTTCTTCTTTAAGTATCCTCTGATATATTCAAGTTTTAAAGTTCTCAGTTGTGAGTGTGATTCCCAATAAAATCAAGAACTGTCACGCCCCGACCCGCGTCCAAGGCGCGACAGCCGCCGCGTTTACCAATAAACGCAAGGCTCGATATCAACTCACACGTCGCGAAATAAAAATCACACGAAAGAAATCATAATTAAAACTCGATGAAATATTGAATGATAGTTCACATTGTACAAAATAATTCAAAACCTCGACAAATGAAAGAATTTATACACAAAATATCCACATAAAGGATATACTCTGCCAATGGATCTATCGATGTAAAAGAAATGAGGAATACCAGAGTAGAGGAGTCAACAGCAGAAACGACGAACGAGAATGACAAACCTCCAAGCAAAAACGACCTAGAAAGAAATATATATATATATATGGGGTGAGCAAAGCTCAGTGAGAAGATAATACGGACACACTTTATCCCTCACGGAAGGTACGCCCTTTACCATGAAATCATAACAATTCAAATATATAGACCACTCCATTTACAAAAGAACATTTTCCACCACTCATACGAGACCAAAACGACCACTGACTATCACGAGATGTATATGTATCAAACACGTCACCAAATCCACGTAATCACATAAACGACGCGTGGGTGGCCATATCCTCCCTCGAAACGAGCTCCATCCGAGTCCGTCACCGTAACTCTAGACCGTGGACCGTAAACTAGCCTATCAACTACTATAACATGCATGTCCCACACACACACGGTGACGTTGGCCAAAATCTCCCCAACGACCACCCTTCAACGATAATCAATATCAAATCAACACATGGCACTGGAAGGGTGCAATCGTTGGGCCTCACTCACCGGGTGTGCCAAGCCACGGGCTACTTACTCGATTTGCCACTCCGCACTCACCCGAACGTGGCCATTCGGGCTACTTAGAACCTGGTACCAAGTGTATGCAACAAACAAGACCAATCAACAATCCACAAACCCACAAATCAACTCAATAATATCGAACACTGACGTGCCATCACGTCATGTGTCCCGTGATCCTAACCGATTCACGAAACCGCACATACGACCAATACTCGTCAACCACAATTATCTGCCTAACCTATAGCCTACAAGGCTCTCTATTACCACAAATAAACGACAACATAGAACGACGAAATAAAACGACGACACCAACTGAAGACATCAAATACGGTGTAAAACGACCCGACGCGGGGTCCACACGTCCCACGAAGGGAAGGCGTCCCCGTATTACCAACTCACAGCGTATTCCTAGGTTCCGGCCTCCGCAGCTGCCCTCAATTCCCAGTCGATGTACCTTCGCCTAAAATGTGACATCACAAGTCCAAGGGATTAATACATCGATCGATATCCGTTAAAAACTATAACATATGATAGATATTTGCTGCCCAAAAACTGCCCAAACGATCAGCGACGTCAATCTCTGAAAATGTCACGAAGAAAGGGCAAAACCTAACGTAGGAATTGAGATTTCGAAATTTCCTTCAAAACTGCAGAAATTTTTGCTGTTTCAAGCAGTAAATTCAAAAATCCGTAATAAATCGTAGAAATATCGGATAAAGCTGATTCAAATGGATTTGGAAAGCCAAAGAAGTTAGCTTTCCACAGAAATCAGTTTCAGAAATTTTGGAGCAGTATAACTGTGTCAAAATAGCAGAATACCTAAACTGTGCAGTATAATTTTCCTGTTTCACGGCAGAACTTCAAAAATTCATAACAAATTGTACGTATATCGGAAAAAGATCATTCAAGCTGTTCTGAAAAGCTAAGAAAGTCTTCTTTTCACAGAAACAAGTTTAGCAAGAATCGGAGTACTGTAACTAGGCCAAAACTGTTAAAAATGAAGCTGTAACAATCTGAACTCGGTTTACAGCAACCATACCAGACCTGAAGATTAGAAAATTCATAAGAAATTGTAGGTTTATCCAATTGATCTGATTCCAGAGGCTGAGAAAACCTCAAGAACTTAGCTTTCGATAGGAATAAGTTTAGAAACAATCGGAGCACAATAACTAGGTCTGATTTGCAGAAAATAGAAGTTGCGCAGGAATTTATTTCCAACGAATGGAATCCTAACTGAACTAGATGGAGTGAAGAAGCACATCATACCTTGCTGAATCATAGATCGAACAGGGACACTACATGAAAAGCTCGAAGGTTCCTCCAGTTGCTGCTTGTTTCCATTTTTTTTTCTTACTTTCCGCTCGATGCGTTTGTTTGGGAATGGAGAAACTAAAGGATAGTCATAAGAATATGCTAGAACCATTATATGGGCTATGACGAATTGGGCCGAAATCAGTTTAGGTTTTGGGCTCAAAGGTTTGGATTTTTAGGCCAGATTTAAATGAAACAGATGTTATAAGATATCCCCCCTTGAAAAAAAGTTTCGTCCTCGAAACTCAAACGTACCTAGCGAAGCGGAAAAGTATGGATATTGACAACGTACAAGTGCTTCTGGTGCTTAATTTTCTTCTTCCAACTTGTCGCTACACTAGACAACTTACCTCATAGGAAAGAAATTGTTACGAAGATTCTCCTCTTGTTGATCGAAGATTTGGATGGTTGGACTTCGCAAAGGAAATTATCCTTTACCTCAGGTGAAGGAGTCTCGAGTATATCCAAACAAGCTTGTATTTCCAAAGCATTGATTTTGAAATAGCTGTGATAGCAGATCCAACGACCTACATACTACACGGTCACACTGGTGATGGTAAACGAAGCGATATACCTAGGACAGAGCTTTCCATGATGCAAATTCGTAATACGCTCTTCTATTATTTTGAAGAATCAATTTTCTTGAGAATATTTCTCCGAAGATCTAGGTAAAATGTTACTCAAACACAATTATAGAAGGTAAGATAAGGTCACGTTGTCTGAAATTTTGATGTTGTTAGTTGTTTTTCCTTCACAACTAGTTATCGATGATCATCATGCAACTTCTTTTCTCTATCTGCTCGAAAAGGTAGATCTAACTTCAAATTTAGTGAGTAAAGAAGGCTTAAGATTTTATACGAGGAGGCAATATACGTAAGTCTTTCAATAGTTTCAAGAGAGGAAGATAACCGAATTGGATAGTAGCACGTGAGGTTGAAGATTCATATTAAGTTCATCGGTTTTGAGGATCGCCTAGAAAGTTGGGTTCGCGATGCCAAAATTCAAATTCCGAGGGTTCCGCAAAAAGACAATTTTCTCGAAGAGTTTTCAATACAAGTCTAAGACGATTAGCGTGTTGAAACATCAGATTTAGAATATATAAGTATGCTATCGATAACGATGATAACAAACTTATCTAAATATTGTTGAAAAAAAATAAAATAAAATTCGACTGAGTTCGTAAAGGCTGGTAGAGCATTGTAAGTTTGGAGGGCATCACAAAGAATTCCTGAACAAATGATGTTCAAAAAGTAAACTTAGGGATATCAGAATTCACAGATTTTCATATGATAAAGCGATTTTCGAGAGCAGTTTTGCTCCCTGCAATCGATCGAACCAATCATCAATCATAAGAAGAGGATGTTTAATTTGATAGACACCTTACTCAGATGGTAGTCGAGGCATAGACAAAGTCGTTCATTCTTTTTTTTTTTTTTTGACGAAAAGAACGGGAGCAATGCACATAAAATTATTAGGCCGAATGATTCCTTATGTAATTCTCTCCCAATTGCGCCTTGAATTTAAGCTCGTCTAGGTCGTCTGGTATGGAGGCATCGATGAAGTGGTAGTCTTGAGAAGCATATCGTGATGAAATCAACTTCTTGGGTGTTTAGTTATGTAGGTAGAACTTCAAAAATACATCAAGAAATCCTTTCAGAATAGGAACATCGTCTATTTTCATCACATAATGAGAATTCGAAAATCAAAGCTAAGAATGCTTCATATTCTCCTGAGCTGAAAGCATAGGAATAAAAGCAAGCGATACAGATTAACATTCACCTCCAAAAATCAATTCTGGAATCCCGACCTACGGGAAGTAAAAAGTCTTTACTAAACAATAAAGAATGGCATGATGATGAGATAAATGATCCATGCCAAAGATGGCATCGAGATCTATCGACGATAAAGGTATCAAGTCGGCTACTGAAATAACATTCTTAAGGAGAATATGAGAACTCTTGAACACCAAGTCTCTGATCGATGCTCCCACACGGGTTATAAACCACTATTAGGTAGTAAGAGATAAGCAAGATTAGGTGGACTTGTCGCAAAACTTTGCCGAATAGATCAGAACTTGGATCAATGATAAGATAGATCGAGCGGTTTCCAAGGAACACTTGGCCTAACGAAGCAAATATTACACCAATATGTGAGGTCTCAAAGAGAAGAACCAAGAAATATCGAACTCATTGGAAAGATAACGAAAATTCTCTACCAAGATTAAACAACTAATAGTCTCGAACGATGTCGCTTTACGATTGTACCACTATCGACGTGTATTTTGTTACCCAGAAGTTCCAATCACCAAACAATCTCGCCGATTCTCAAAATGTCTTTAGGACTTCATTAGCAATCACACGCTTCTATAGCGTCTCTCAAGTCTCATACCATTGAATGTCATAACTCTAATTTTAGTAACGAATTAGGAGTAAAATGTATGTCCCTAAGATTAGACCTCCAGATTATGTATCTAGATTAGGAATCGATATAATAGGAAATCCTAAACACTCAACGACCAACAAAAAACACATGATCCTAAAAGTAAAATAAAAGAACAATCAAAAGACCTGTCGTACGTGGTGGAACTCCATGTATACGAACATGATCGTAATACATCCAATATTGTTATGATTTCATTAATTGATCAACTCATATCTGAACTTGTGGTTGCTCGTGAAGAATAGAAGCACGATTAATATAGCATCTATGTCTAGAGAGACAGATCAAGAAACATAGCTCAAAGGATCACGATAAGTGTATCCTTAGACTCATCATTAGAAAGAATTGGAGGTGCCATAACGACTGTGAACGAAAAAGATAAAGGTCAAGATCAATGTCAAGAATGAAATATCTCACCCACGAAAGGAAATGGATCCATTGGCAACACCAAACATAGAAAAGAAAAGGAATGCAACAGGGCTCTGATACCACCAAAACTGTCACGCCCCGACCCGCGTCCAAGGCGCGACAGCCGCCGCGTTTACCAATAAACGCAAGGCTCGATATCAACTCACACGTCGCGAAATAAAAATCACACGAAAGAAATCATAATTAAAACTCGATGAAATATTGAATGATAGTTCACATTGTACAAAATAATTCAAAACCTCGACAAATGAAAGAATTTATACACAAAATATCCACATAAAGGATATACTCTGCCAATGGATCTATCGATGTAAAAGAAATGAGGAATACCAGAGTAGAGGAGTCAACAGCAGAAACGACGAACGAGAATGACAAACCTCCAAGCAAAAACGACCTAGAAAGAAATATATATATATATATGGGGTGAGCAAAGCTCAGTGAGAAGATAATACGGACACACTTTATCCCTCACGGAAGGTACGCCCTTTACCATGAAATCATAACAATTCAAATATATAGACCACTCCATTTACAAAAGAACATTTTCCACCACTCATACGAGACCAAAAACGACCACTGACTATCACGAGATGTATATGTATCAAACACGTCACCAAATCCACGTAATCACATAAACGACGCGTGGGTGGCCATATCCTCCCTCGAAACGAGCTCCATCCGAGTCCGTCACCGTAACTCTAGACCGTGGACCGTAAACTAGCCTATCAACTACTATAACATGCATGTCCCACACACACACGGTGACGTTGGCCAAAATCTCCCCAACGACCACCCTTCAACGATAATCAATATCAAATCAACACATGGCACTGGAAGGGTGCAATCGTTGGGCCTCACTCACCGGGTGTGCCAAGCCACGGGCTACTTACTCGATTTGCCACTCCGCACTCACCCGAACGTGGCCATTCGGGCTACTTAGAACCTGGTACCAAGTGTATGCAACAAACAAGACCAATCAACAATCCACAAACCCACAAATCAACTCAATAATATCGAACACTGACGTGCCATCACGTCATGTGTCCCGTGATCCTAACCGATTCACGAAACCGCACATACGACCAATACTCGTCAACCACAATTATATGCCTAACCTATAGCCTACAAGGCTCTCTATTACCACAAATAAACGACAACATAGAACGACGAAATAAAACGACGACACCAACTGAAGACATCAAATACGGTGTAAAACGACCCGACGCGGGGTCCACACGTCCCACGAAGGGAAGGCGTCCCCGTATTACCAACTCACAGCGTATTCCTAGGTTCCGGCCTCCGCAGCTGCCCTCAATTCCCAGTCGATGTACCTTCGCCTAAAATGTGACATCACAAGTCCAAGGGATTAATACATCGATCGATATCCGTTAAAAACTATAACATATGATAGATATTTGCTGCCCAAAAACTGCCCAAACGATCAGCGACGTCAATCTCTGAAAATGTCACGAAGAAAGGGCAAAACCTAACGTAGGAATTGAGATTTCGAAATTTCCTTCAAAACTGCAGAAATTTTTGCTGTTTCAAGCAGTAAATTCAAAAATCCGTAATAAATCGTAGAAATATCGGATAAAGCTGATTCAAATGGATTTGGAAAGCCAAAGAAGTTAGCTTTCCACAGAAATCAGTTTCAGAAATTTTGGAGCAGTATAACTGTGTCAAAATAGCAGAATACCTAAACTGTGCAGTATAATTTTCCTGTTTCACGGCAGAACTTCAAAAATTCATAACAAATTGTACGTATATCGGAAAAAGATCATTCAAGCTGTTCTGAAAAGCTAAGAAAGTCTTCTTTTCACAGAAACAAGTTTAGCAAGAATCGGAGTACTGTAACTAGGCCAAAACTGTTAAAAATGAAGCTGTAACAATCTGAACTCGGTTTACAGCAACCATACCAGACCTGAAGATTAGAAAATTCATAAGAAATTGTAGGTTTATCCAATTGATCTGATTCCAGAGGCTGAGAAAACCTCAAGAACTTAGCTTTCGATAGGAATAAGTTTAGAAACAATCGGAGCACAATAACTAGGTCTGATTTGCAGAAAATAGAAGTTGCGCAGGAATTTATTTCCAACGAATGGAATCCTAACTGAACTAGATGGAGTGAAGAAGCACATCATACCTTGCTGAATCATAGATCGAACAGGGACACTACATGAAAAGCTCGAAGGTTCCTCCAGTTGCTGCTTGTTTCCATTTTTTTTTCTTACTTTCCGCTCGATGCGTTTGTTTGGGAATGGAGAAACTAAAGGATAGTCATAAGAATATGCTAGAACCATTATATGGGCTATGACGAATTGGGCCGAAATCAGTTTAGGTTTTGGGCTCAAAGGTTTGGATTTTTAGGCCAGATTTAAATGAAACAGATGTTATAAGAACCATAGGTCATATTCATGGATTCTGTTGACAATTGAATATCTCTGGTGACAGGTGAGGGATGAAATCGAACATCTTCTAGATGACAATGAAGATATGTCCCAACTGTATTTAACACGGAAATGGATACAAAACCAGCAAAATGAGGCTTCACTCGCTTCAAATAGCATTGTTGTTCCCTCCGCAGCTCTTCTGCGCAGGTTAAGTTCTACCCGGAGTGGTAGTTTGGTGAGCAGTCACTACAATGAGAACGACGTGGAGGATCTAGAAATGTTGCTTGAAGCTTACTTCATGCAGTTGGATGGAACTCGAAACAAGATATTATCAGTGAGTACTTCTTTTCCTTTTATTTTAAAGTTTAATTTCATTTTTAACCATTTATTTCTTTATTGAGCAAATGCTATGAATTGATAGGTCCGTGAGTATATCGACGATACAGAGGACTACGTTAACATTCAACTGGACAATCAAAGAAACGAGCTCATTCAACTGCAGCTGATAATAGCCATTGCTTCTTTTGCCATAGCCGTACAAACTTCAATTGCTGGGATCTTTGGTATGAATATTCCTTGCACGCTGTATAACATTAACGGGATATTCTTGGAAACAGTTGGAATCATGACGGCCGTGTGCGTAGCTTTGTTCTTTGTTGTTCTCGGATATGCGAGATGGATGAAGCTTTTGGGTTCCTGAAGAACATATGTTTCGGACATTATAATCTTGCCAAGAATTACAGTGAAGAGCATTAGCAGCTGAGAATTTACACTTTGATTGATCTATACGAATTTAATGTACTGGTTTGAATAAACCTGCTGCATTGCGTTGTGTCCATCGATTCTTGTTTCATGGGATTCTTCGTTTTCATCTCAATTTCGGCAGCAATACATATAGTGGAAGTGCAAACTTCTCAATATCTTGTGAAGCAATATGGAGGACACGAAAGAATACGCAACTGAACTGAATATCTCGATCAGTTATCTGTTGCTTGTCTGTCTGTAATGTCACGGAGCTTTTATCTATTTGCCAAGAAAACACAATATCATTGTTTATCCAAAGAACAAGATTGTACAGCTCTTGATTCGATACGAATCATTTTATGATGAATTTCTTAAGAGAGTACTGTAATGCCAGAAGACGACATGGAAGAGGAATTCCAAGTATCACAATAGGTTTGGAAAGAGTTATAAATAAAGATTGTCTACGCATACAAAATTTGACACACTCCATTAAAGGGTGAAACTCGGAACAAGTTTATCAATGGGATTTCACGTATTCTTGAACTATGTGAAGGCCCTCACTTTCCTCTCCATAGTCCTGCAAAAAATATTATCACAATTTTAGTTACTTGAAAGCCAGAAAGTTAATCATGTCGTTCAGGTGTTGGTTCGGAAACATGAATCGTTTTTCGCACTGATTCATACCTTCACAACGACACAGGCACAGCCCACCACCTTCCTCGCTTTGCCTTCCGAATCTATCTTGCAGAGCTGATTGACAAAGATTAAACAGAAAATTGTTGCAATAACCAATCAACGTTAATAAGAGACTATGCAACAATACCGCCATAAAAAAAACATATACAATGGGATAATATAGATTCAGAGGGGTACATCCGAACAAATGACATTGGGAATTATAAGCTCTGAGGGAGATGAATCCATCAGACATTGGATAATCACATCAGAACTGCTGAGGCTCAAATTCAAAGAGAATTTAGCCAGAAACTTTGTAGTCACTAAAAATTAGAACATGTTTGAACAGAACAGGTACATACTCATCTTCAATATTCCATCAAGCATGACACGTTCAAAAGAGCAATTGGAAAGTTACTTGGCATCAAAAAAGAGAGAGAGAGAGAGAGAGAGAGAGAGAGAGAGAGAGAGAGAGAGAGAGACGAAAACCGTAATGTTTCCTCCTTAGATGTTTAGGTAGATATGAAAAAACCTATCCGTATTCAACTGAAGGAATAACTTGATATAGGGTACTTCATTCATCCCTGAGGCACAACGTAAATGCCAAAGAGCCAAATTTCAGCCCCATCAAATACCATACAGACATCGGTTCAACTAAAACTGAGCAGCCACTAAAACAGCAGCCAGAGTTCAGCATTCAGAAAGAAATATTCTTATCGTAATCAAGTGGAGGCCACTTACTCCGGCCCATTCACCAAGAGTTTTCGCGTTAGGCACAGTTATCAGGTTGACGTTGTGATCCTGGCATAGAGCTTTCACCAATTTAACATAATCTGCTTGGTCACAGTCCTCTGCCAAAACACAGAGCTGAGCCGCGTGCTTCTCGATGACTTTCGCTACCTCGTGTAAGCCACGACCAAGGCCGCCATGGGCACGTGACTTTCTAAGAACAAGCTGAAGTGCAGTCATAATGTCCATCGGTTCTCCGAGTGCTGGTGCGGGAGCATCAGCAACAACAGCGGCATCATCTTCCCTGCAAGATCCAATCAATCGCTAAGGGATGGATCTGGCTGGAACACATAAAATCAAAAGCTGAAATTTTGCCGATTACCGTTGCATTTTTCCTTCTTGATGATAAAAACCTCGAGATCTCTTAGCCTGCTGCGAAAAGCAAATGATCAAGAGTTTATATCGACATATGCTATAAATTTGTCTGCAATGTACCTTGTAAAGATTACAGCGGCGGCGAAGTGAAGCTGTGGTGGTGGCGAGGGAGTTTTAATGGTGGCTAGATAAGACTTGTTCTTATATACAACTCCAAGGCACAACGATAAGCCCTAGCTAGCCTGAAACTGACAAATGCCCCATTGTGTTACTCAACTAAACTGGGCTTTATTGGTGAGCTTTACGCATCTCATACAGCCCATAAAGACGTAACGTTATGTTTCTTTTTCTTCCCTTTCTTTCCTTAACATGCATATCTATTACACCAAATGAGTAAGCCAATCAAGCTCATAACTCATCAATGTATTATAACTTTCGAACTGGGCCTGGAAAAAAGAGTCGAGCTCAAGCTATCCCATTTCCACATTACGATATTCAAATTCATCATAATGCATAATATTACAGTTTACAACTCACAAGTTAACAGAAACTCCATCTAACAACAAAGAAGAGTAAGAGTTCAACAAGTGAGTGTAAAGAATGTATCTATGATGATGGAGGTTCAAAGAAGATAACATACCTGGTGAACGTGTAGTAAAAACTCTCCTCTTCACTCTTACAATAATGGTCAGGAATCACCTCATATTTCAATATAACTCGTCTTTAACCAAAAAAAAAGGAGAGTTAAAATAAAATTAAAGAAGAAACTAATCATACATGAATCGTCACTCGTCAGTCAATCTTAAGGTGATCTTGAAGTATCATGCCGCCTTAAAGGGATACCTTTTTCAACAAAACCATCTTCGATGCTATGCTTAGGAAGTTTGGACAATGATAGAGGACCTGATTTAAAAACTTAGACGTTCGTGAGAATCGCCATGTCAGTTATACTACTTCATCGTAAGTAAATCAAAGGGCGATCGGTTATTCTCTTTTATTTGCTATACGTACTACACTACGCTACACAAGCTTAGAAACGAAAATGTAGAGTAAATAGTATGCATACCATCGACCATGTCTTTTGTTTTGTGCAGAAGAAATGTCCCAGAGAGAATAGTCACAAACCCGCATATTTCTGTCACAATTTGGGTTGGATTTGCCTATCCCAATTCCCAATCCTGTTCATATAGAGATAGAACAAATGAAGAAAATGTGACTGTAAGAGCCTGGCCAATCATGTATCTCTACCTTGAACATGATCACGCTAGCCAGAATGGTTAAGGATGTGAACATGACATAGTATATGGGTGAAACAACCGCAGTGTTGAACGTGTCAAGAGCCTGCGCCCTGCGTCAACAGGCATGTTGGATGATAGAGGGACGAATAATAGCGTGCAGTTCAAGCAGTACAAAGAAAACCAATAAAGTTATAGTTTATCTCATTGAAGAATCAATGTTTGAGGATTAGAAAACCTGCCATTTTACCTTATTAAGGTAATTCATCTGAGTGAGGATGCAAACTAGGACAACTAGTGCGAAGGCCCATGTCTGGGGATGGTTCCTTCCAGAAAATGTTAACTTGAGAGCTATTCCTAGAGCTTTCACACTCATGACCTGCAACCGTGATTCATGTAGTTTAAGACAAAATAATGCTCATGCTATTTCTGTTTAGCCTGTTCTTACCATGCATCTTATCTTATTCTTATCTTTATTAACATTTGTCTGGTTACCTCAAAAAATCATTTCAGATTTGGTATAAAAGAATAATCAAGTCTCGGCCAAGCAAGACCTACCGATAACGAACTAATGAGTGAACAGACACCGATATAGAACCATATGTGAGTCTGACCATATTGGGGTACGTAATGAAATATCAGAACAAGGACGACAGCTGCCACGAAAGCCGCATAAAACATAAAAGCTGCAAAAAAAAATAATAAGTAAGACAAAAAGACTTCAGCAAAGTGAAGAACATATAGGCTTCTAACGCAGGAAAAAGTACAAGATGAAATGGTAATAAGATGCAAATTTGAATGCATAGGAAACCACAAAATTACATGGCCTCTGTAGCAAGGTCCCATACTTCTTGACTGATTCAATTTCACGTTCGGGAGGAGCATGTAGCACAATTGTAGTTGAGCCCACAACACATAAAGCACGGCCAAGAATGCCAAAAAGGTGCAATCTTTCACGTAGAATAATATGTGCAAGCATGGCGCTGCATTATACCCAAAAATCCTTTACAAGTGAAAACAAGGTACCCAAGAAGACATATCACAACAGAATATACTGCCTGATAATGATGCGGAGTGCACCCAGAGGCGTAACAAGAAGGGCTGGTGCAAATGCATAAGCCGCAAGTTAGCAATTTCTCCAACAATCACTGTTTTCAGCAAAAACAAACCACGCTTATTGGCAGCAAAGGGGATATTGTGAAACTTATAGACCAGATATATTAGTAAAACTCACTTGTTATCATGCCTGTCCACCATAGTGGTTCGTACAAGTAGGAATACCCTCCATTTCCTTAATAAATGTTAGAATAGATTAATTTCCTCAAATTGGAGAAAATGAAATTACATCAAAGTGGCAATGAAACTAGAGATGTGTGCCCTCGACGTCAAAGAGATCATTAAGCAATGAGCAAGTGGTATTATCCATGAATAGACTAATGAAATGGAGAAATCAAGAGTCCATATGATGTAATGAAACAACCAAACCATTGGAAGAGCAAACCAACTACTTATCTTTAGCCTTTCAGATCACATGACTACTGTCAATAGATATGAATACCTTCGGCTTTTCGATAGCAGCAGGTTCACTTGTATTGATCTTATACAAACCCATAGAAAGTAAACATTCACAAGCCCAAAATCACGATCGGGACAACCAAATATGATATGAGCACATTAGCACCATTTCCACCACCAAACATCAACGAAATATACTCAATATTCTTTTTTCTTACAAAAAAGAAAGCACGGGAAGCAGGCAGGAAGATTCTTTAGTACGTAAGGATTACAATAAAAGAAAAGCCAACTGAACGCTGAATTACCAGCCCTGACGCCTGACGATACCCGCCTTTTTCAGCCCCTTTTTCTTGACAACAAAGCTGGCACCGACGAAGAAGCTCGAAGACAAAGCTAACACCAGTTCCTTTATATTATCCGCAGGCACACCTTTATACCCAATCGACATTGAATCGCTGCTCACCTCCCTAGACGCCATGTCTTAACAAGAATAGACTGGAAATTACACAAATTCAACTCATATGCACTACGCACAAAAGGCCTTCTGCCTTTTGAAAAGCTTCAACTTGACTGGGGGCGGGCCAGTGATAATCTCATCACTAGGAGGAGCGATATTAAGGGTTCCCTGCTTCTGGAGATCTGTAACTGAAGTACTGTTAGCTGAGCTCAGGTGCGATTCTTCTTAGCTCGTTTGTGTCGGGAAGTGGTAAAGGTGAGATGATTGACAAGAAAAAACATGTGCAGCAGCAAATTTGGTGATTAACCATTCAATTCCAGTCCCATCTACAAAACGAAGGCTTTTCCAGTTGAACTAGAATAATGTTTGCTTTTTCAAGAAGCTATAAAATTCATAAAATATGCTTTGACTGCCAACAAAGTAAGATAGCGATCTACATTCTTTTTCATAAATAAAATAGATATATACCTCGATCTCCCCTGAACCTGAAGTCTGAAGCATAGATAGCATACTATCATTTTCTTTGCTCATTCATTCATACGGAAAATGTTGGAGGCAATATTTGTCCCAAGATAAGCTAAATAGCAAACCACATCTTGGGTTGTGCTTAACATACAACTGAGCTCTCTAGTAATTGATTATTAATTATAATGCATCAACTTGTATGATGATGGTTTCTGGACAGTTGATGATGATGATGATGATGATGATGATGGTGATGATGATAAAGAATATAGATATATCAAATAAATAGACAAGACCCGACGTATTACTTTAATAATCATAAATTATAGAGGGAGGTCCGATTTGACGCCGTTAAAAATAACAAATAATAAATAAAAGCCGATTTTTTACCCAAGTGCATGTCTGTCTGTCAAATTAGCAAATTCATCAGATTTCGATTGATCCGAGAACCATGGCGAGGAGACCTGATGAAGACTATGATTTTTTGTTCAAAGTCGTCCTGATCGGGGATTCAGGTGTCGGAAAATCCAATTTGCTTTCCAGGTTTACCCGAAATGAGTTCTGCTTGGAGTCTAAATCCACAATTGGCGTGGAATTCGCCACGCGTACTCTTCAGGTCCTATTTTCGGACTATCGTAGAAAGAGAAAAAATTTTATCCTCTTTATGTTGTGTGTAGCCTTCATTTCTAGATATGTCTTGCAAATGTCGCGACTGGTCAATTTCTGTGCATATTAAAATTTAAATTACTCTGATGAATTTCGATGATTCATGAGCGGATTAGTGAAGTCCATTTTGATGCGAGTATGCACGGTCACGGAGCAGAACTCATGGTCGATGGCTTTAGCTCTTACTTGGATATTGTTTTCCAATTTCAGCTCAACACCAGATTCTATCTACTTATCACAAAAATAAAAAACTGATGAAGTAGCAATCTATGTGGTTATGATCTCGGTTTTATGTGATATGGAGATACATCAAGGCTATCAACGTACTCTGTTGTTTGGTTGTCTTTTTCCGTTATCCCTGCACGTGTGGTAGGGCGGTAATATATTTACTTGTGATCTGTTTTTCCGTGTCTGTTTGAGAATTCCGTTTACTTGCGGCATTTTGGGGACCTATAAGATTGAGCGTCTTTATTGGAAATTAGCCGTTATTTTAGTGTTGATAAGTTAACTTACAATGCCCAATGTATAGCAGCCAACATTAGTGAAACAAGATGAACTCCTATAAGCTTGTTGCTTTCGCATATACAATCTTGGTCATGTTTAGTCATATGAATATAAGCCTACGATGTTTGCCTCTCTTCTGTATATATATATATATATATATATATGTGTGTGTGTGTGTGTGTACATATATATCTATCTCCTAAATTCTCCACGTGCAGGTTGAGGGGAAAACTGTGAAGGCCCAAATATGGGATACTGCTGGGCAAGAACGATACAGAGCCATAACAAGTGCATACTACCGTGGAGCTTTGGGTGCTCTACTTGTGTATGACGTAACAAAGCCAACTACTTTTGAGAATGTCAGTCGTTGGTTGAAGGAGTTGAGAGACCATGCAGACGCAAACATTGTTATCATGCTCATAGGAAACAAAACTGATCTCAAGCATCTCAAAGCCGTTGCAACTGAAGATGCTCACAGCTTTGCAGAAAAGGAAGGGCTATCATTTATTGAAACTTCGGCCCTTGAAGCCAGCAACGTTGAGAAAGCTTTCCAGACAATCCTATCGGAGATATATCGCATCATTAGCAAGAAAACGCTTGCTTCGAGTGAGCCTCAGGGTCCTGGTATTAAAGAAGGCACGACTCTGGTTGTTGGCCCACAAGAGAGCGACACGAAGAAGGCATGTTGCGCAACATCTTAGTTTTTATTTTTATGGATGTGGATCTTGTCTCCGTTTAACTTCCTTATTCTGAATATGATTTGGATCTTTTTTGATGTGTTTGAGCATGGGGCTTTTTGCGAATGAATGCTGTATTTGTTTTGCAGGTTGATCTGTGTATATTGTAATTTTGCATACTTTTTAACATGAAGCAGTTGAAAACATGGTACTTATCTGAAATATGTGAAGGAATGTTTGTAGTTTTTTTAGAATAAAATTCTTACAGCATTAATGTTATACATATCCCTGAACAATATATTAGGCTATTTCTCTTTATTTAAAATATAATTACAAACCAAATGAAGCGAAAAAAAAAAGGCCAAAACTTGTGCATGAAAATCAAAGACAGAGTGAAATAGAAATTCAGTAACTTAGTAGGAAGTACTACTCTAAACGACAACACAAATCAGCAAACTTAAGCACAACAGTTGTTCTTCTGCTCAATCGGCTGTCCATTTATCTGGACTGCGCTTGTGGGCTTATTGTTAGCAGCTTGCTGTCCCATCCTACACACGCACCCAAACACCAGCGTTAGATACATAATAAACTCTACAAGAGACATAAAAAATCTTGTTTGATGTGTTGACGAACATGGATGGTGTTAGAAGACTGGAGGAATCGGAAATGTTTTATCGACGGAGGCATTTAATGGACGTCTAGAGAAATTTATTTGTTAGAAAAGATTTCATTTGTATCAAATTTATACGTTGTTACCAGAATGTAACATGTTTTTTACATAATTATCGGCAGATTTAACGGGGAGGGTAGTGGTGTCATTAAACTCATGCAGGCTTTAAGCAGATAGTTTTCAACGGCATTAAAATCACAGAACATGCAATAAAAGATGGATTCATTAAGAACTGTGTTTTTACCTCTTCTTAATCTCGGCAGCCATAGTCAAGAAAGCCTGCTCACGTTGATAGCATCTTTAGCACTAGATGACATTTTGCTGCTATGCTGGATATGAGCAATATGTGATTTAGCTACATATTCCTATGATTCATCATCGGCCACTGTTTACATTTTAAAGCTGTGCATCTGATTCGTGGCCTTACTCTTCTCACGAGCTTTTCTCACAGCGATTTCGATCTGCTTTTCATGTTCTTTGAGCATGTCCTCCACGCTCCCACCAGGAGGCAATAATGGTCCCGAGTAGTGCATTCGAGCTTTCTTCAAAGCACCAACCTGCGACGTGATTAAAACAAGAACGAGTCAGTTTAATCCTGTTTTTTATTTGCATATGTTACAGAAAAAAGAAAACGAATTACAGAAAAGTTTGCCACCTTTGTCTTCTCTTTAGAAGGAACCTGCCCGTTATTGTAACGAAAGTCTGATCCCTCCCACTCCAGCAAACGATTCGTGGGCTCAGCATCTTCCATATTTTCCTAAAACAAGAACCTGTATCTTCTTCGGGATTGTACTTTTCGCTGCTGCTGCTCTTGGGATTTGATTTTCCTTTCCGTTTGGTAATTGACGATAAGTTCAGCATTAGCTCCGGGTGCTGGAACAGCTCGCAATTCCTTGGAACATTTATTCGACGATTCAACTCCACCATTTGCAGCTCTTTGTCTGGACCATTATACGCGAAAACAAGAAGATAATAATGTATCGCAGCAATCGGTAAATCATTTATGCTTCGAGTGGCACTAGTTTTTTGAATGAAAATTGCATACCTTCGTGCATCCTCATCTCGTCCTTTTACATCATATTCCTTGCTAGGTGGGTACCTTGGCAAAGATGAAGTATCACAAGGTAGAGGCTTCGTGGAGAAGAACTAAAAATGAAAAGATATCATCGGTAAGCAAAAATGATATAATTCATAATTCAAGAACTAAAACGAAAAGATGAATGATCACAAGGTAGAGGATTCGTGGAGATTTGGAAGTTTTGAGGAGAAAATGAAAATTCTTGGAAAGGAATTAAGCTTGTCACCTCGCTCTGAAGTGCAGAAGAAGTTGTTCCTCTTCGCTCGGGTTCAAATGCTAGGAGTGTTTCTAACAGTGCCAAAGCTGTAGAAGGAATGTCTCGGCAACTAATCTTTTGTAAGGCTGTTGAGGTTTGAAAATCGTTGCGCGTGGCAATTATGACTTCCTCCAGTATTCTTCTGATGGTGAACCGCAGAGTTTAAAGATTTTGTGCAACTGTTCTACCTGTGAAAAGAATACCGCGATCCAAATGATAGGCCATAAATCGTGTCGACACAACCATTAGTCATTACAAACTTAAAACCAAGATTTATTTATCAGTATGTACCTCTGTTCTTCCAGGCATTATTGGCTTCCCTGAGTAAAGTTCAGCAAGAATACAACCAGAGCTCCACAGATCGACGCTTACATCATAACAGCAAAAGTTCAGGAGGACGATACCACAATGTTACAACACGACTAGTTAAGGGTTGCTTTTGATAGGCCCGCGAAAGAAGTTGCGAGCCCAAAATCAGCGAGCTTGAGATTTCCATCGTTGTCGATCAAAAGATTTGAGCCCTTAATGTCACTGTGCAATACTCCACGGCTATGACAGTGTTCGAGGCCAAGAAGCAGTTGTTCCATCAAACACTTGATCTACACACATGACGATATTATATTTAACACACGTCAGGTTAATACAGTAAAATAACAAGAATACGTATAGATTTTTCCCAACACCTGTGATTCTGTGAACTTGACGACGCGGGAAGCCAAGAGACCTGCAAGATCATGCTCCATGTACTCAAATACAAGATAGAAATTGCCAGAAACCCTTTAAGTGACCAGAACTTGATTCGTTTCGAATGCTTTCATCATTGATTGGATATTGTCGTTTCTGATGCTGGCATTTTCATATAAACATAGACTGCCTGTGTTATGCAGGTCTTTCTTGAGGACGTGGTATAACTATTTGTTGAGTGGTTTCCTAAAATATTTGCAGCATTAGGTTCAACATCAAACCCCAACGATCCATTTTACTCGAACTGAATTCAATGGTATAGAGTACATATTTTTTTATTCAAGAAAATATAAGAGTAGGTAATTATTGTTAAGGTTACATAGGCTGATCATTACCGGCCATATCATAGCGAAAAAAACAGGGGAAAGCAGAGCGAAACAAATGAGCTCCAAAGGTCGTGATGCATCCAAAAGAGCCATTTTCTTTCTCTAACCTTTGAAGTTGGGGTACAAGCAGAGGTTGGTAAACCATGGAATTTGCAAGCTGAGAATATCGGCATGTCTCAGAAGAGCGACCCTCGTCTTGACTTGTTGAATTGCCCAAATAGTTGGCTTGCTCTTGATATTGAATGTCATACTCAATCCAACTATCTGGCAATGGCGGAGCAGATGGTTCGTGCTGGTTATGGTAATACGGAGGCGGAGGTGGCGGCCGAGATGGTGGCGGTGGTGAATCTGGGAAGAGAAGTGGCTTCTTTCTCTTTTTTCTCGACCAGAATTTGAGTATCTTTACTGCCTTGATTCCCTTCATGTAGCTTCTCCACTCTGTTAATATTACTACACTAGAGAGAGGGAAAAGAAGAATGTTGGATTACAGAAGTTGGAGCGTCGTTGTTATGCCAGTGAGAAGCTCAGCCGTATTCAAATATGTTCTTTTTTATTTTACCGTTGGTTGCCAACTAGAAGAGTAGGACCCGCCAACCATCTAATCATATGTGATAAGGCTAGTCGATTTGTCAAGGTTCAAAGGAATTGCAACGAATAAAAAGCTATATCCTTCCATCAACTTTAGTATCATTAGATTCGACTCTTAACTAGCATGTGAATCGAGAATCGCGGCGTGCTTGTTTACTAGTGGCTCATAATTTGTACACCTTCTCCCCTCACTTCACCAGTTATCCATACTGAGAGAAAGCCAAGAAGAGCGATTTGAATCTCAGAGAAATACACCAATAGCACATCCAACCGAACAATGCGTGATGAGTATTAATAGAACTTCATATTGGTTCACAGAGAAAAAGCTTAGACAGAAAGAAAACAAATGGCAAATTAATTATTTTTGAAGAGAATATAACGATACGATGCCACTTAGTAGTTAAATTACCCAACTAAGCTCTTAAACATGGAAATACATTCCAGTCCACGCTTAAAGTCTCCTTCTTCTAGTGCAACAGTGAACCTGCAATAGCCAGGAATACCAGTCCACGAACCACTGTTGATGCACAGCCCAGTGCTACTAATTAAAGCTTCCCTGATATTCAAGTCGTCCAGCTTGATTTCTTTACTCCCATTCCCTTGGCTTAACTTGATAGTCTTGCCGAGATACGATGATGGTTTTGCCAAAACAGATACTCCGGCTTGGGCTTCAAGTACGCTCCAACCACAACTTTCCAACATCTGTTTGTAAAGAATATATATTCAGAAACTGTTCCCATTTAAAATAGTAATAATGTGATGGAAGAATTTTACCACCTGCTTCAGTTGTTTATGTCTAATAGCCAGTATTTCTGTCTGTTCCGAAATGCCCTTCAGTAGATCACCATTTTTCTCTTCTCCAAGATCCAACAATTTCTTCACAGCGTATCTGATGGTACCGTGTGGTTTGCTTAGTCCTCCAAAGCTATGGAATGCTTCCGCTATACAAGGCTGGTTGATGATAAGGAACCCAAAGTTAAGCCCACCAGTGAGCATTTTAAAGAAGATTCCTCCGAGTAGGCATATGCTCAAGTTTGGTTTAGCAGCCGTGGAAAGTTCTGATAGTGTAGCTTCCAAATTCCATCTATCAAAGCCCTTGGAGCTGAATTCTAAACCTGAGAATGACGTGTCCAGAATCACCCTTGCTTCATACTTGGCACATAACGATAATAACTTGCCGATCTCATTGTTGTTGTACAGCAAACCAGTTGGGTTGATTGTTGGGCCAGAAATATAGATCCACGGATGCTTAACGGTCTCCAGAGTACTGGTAAGTGTTTTCTCAGTTAACTTGTACCCTGCTTCAACAGTAGTTGGAATTTTTGCAATTTGGACCCCTAGAAATCTCGCAGCAGATATGTAATTTCCATTCGAACCAGTTGGGAAGCAGAGTGTCCCACCCTCGAGGATGCAGCATTGCATCAACTTATTGAAAAGTGCCATTGGACAGTCAGCGTATACAAATTCAGAATAGTTCGTCAATGGAAAGCCATAACACTTTTGGACCAACTGTTTAATACCACTTGCTACATCCATTTCTGCTTCTGATGTGTTTTGCCTAGCAAAGCTTTCAAAAACGGCATTTCTTACTGGCTTTGTTATGGGCAGAAAGCTTTGATCAATGTCCATATGTACCAGGGAAGACTCATCAGACTCGTTTACGGCCAGTTCGGCTTGATCAAGTACGGAGATAATGGAACTGCAAAACCGACTGACCTGAGTCGTGCGTGCCTTCTCAATGATTCTCTGGGGACATGAGTAAACAGTCACAAAAAAGAAGCATCTGGAGAACATTTTCCTCGGAACATTGTATATCTATTTCCATCAACAAATGAGACATTCTTTTATAACAGATTTGTGTATTGCAATTTATAGAAGAATACCCAGGACACGTAGAGGCGGATGCCTATCAGCAAGCTGGAAAGCTAGTAGTTCGTGGAACAGACAACCATAGTAATACTGACTAATAAAAGCAGTAGTTCCTTGTAAAACTTCCACAGTCTTGCATAACTTTAAACATATTCCTAAAACTTCCACTCTTGCATATGAAACATATCCTCACTTCCAGGTCAGAATAAACCTGGACAACAAGAAGAAAAGTTGTGTGGAACAGTTCAGTAGTTGTTGTCACTCAATAAAACCTCTAATTCGCGGATGAACCATCATCGCTAGCTTCAAGTAGTGTTGTACCTGATTTTTCAGCAAGCCACATACAATAGTTGCATGAGAAGGAAGTGGTTTCCCAGCAAGAAATTTAAGCACTCCATTGGAACTGGGAAGACTAGAGAGCTCAAAGTGGTCAGATATATCCAATAACAAATGGCATCCGATCCCTCTAGTGGTATCTAAGAGGTGCTCAAAAGCAGAACTAGTGACAGACTCAAACTGAGCAATTCCAGTGACCACTACTTCCGGCTTCAATTTCTTAATAAGCTCTACCATCAAATCCGACTGGCGTGGCGCTTCAACCACTGTGACTGCTTCTGCTGGCGATTTTCTGGTTTCTGTCTTCTGCATTTGAGATTCAACACATCAACCAGCTAACAGATTTGATTCATTGATGATTCTGAGCTTACGTAATTTTGCAAAAAAAGTAGAATAAGAATGATTTTAAGCAAACTATCGGAGAGATGTGGCAGCTGTTGATGTATAGCAGCATCCTATATGTTTATTAGTTAATAATATAAGATCAACCAGCATTACAACCACCTAAGTTTAAGAACCAAAAGCACGTAATGTTTCCTGAAAGATTTGTTTACATGATATTGATGAATTTGATTGCATTTGTTGAGTATGACAAACGTCGTTTGAAAAAATAAAAAGGGATACTACCTCAATATCTAAGGATGTTAACCACTGCCGTGGTAGATGACGGGATAATTGTTCATCAACAATAGCAAGACGTGGAGACAATAGTCGTAGAGCACTTTCAATAGCAGCGGTCCTCGAAGGAAATATGACAACATTCTGGCCAGAGAAAAGAAAGAACATCAAATAAGATCTTTAACGAACTTTCAACTTAATAGATGCATTGGCAAATTAGCACCTTGTGCATTTGACCGATTACAGAAATAAGGTGGTCAACTAGGCCATTCCACCAGAAACAAAATCAGAACGAATATGAATACATATGACACGGGAAAAATCCATGTAACGTTGACTGTGCTAGGCTAATGATGAAAGAATTACATACACGATGCACATCACTCTACGGAATTCCAACTTTTAATCCTTAAATTTGAGTCATGCTTTAATACATGTATGGGAATTGATTGCAACTTAGGATCTTTTCTCAATTCAGATCAAGGGCGAGCATAAAGCACCATCAGAATTTCGATTAACTAGACTACCTACCCAATCCAGACAACTTACTACTGAGAGATGATAGAATACTTTCTTACATCTGCTGTAAGTGGTATATGATGATATGTCCTTATAAAACCAGCAATCAGACCACGAAAACGTCTGCTACCAGCTGGTTGTTCATATGGGAAAAACGAGACTTCTTTCAACACATTAGCAAGGTAAGCTAGGAATGGAATCTTTTCATCTGCAACAGAATCATCTTCGAAGGACAGGTCCAAAGAGCTGCTGATATCATGGAATCCGTTCCTGAGGAACTCAAAAATCCTTTTCACCTGTCAAAGCAGTAGGATCAGATCTTTTTGCTTTTGCATATTCTCATCTCATGCAAATCCAAGGAGCCTCTATGTGTGAAAATTTTGCATACATGATTAGGTTGACGGAGTTGACAACTATAAACCGATAAAGCATGGGAAATACGACCACCAGCTTTGGCATAAGCCCATGCTGTCCGGGCACAGATAGGCTGATCTCCAACAAGCCCCATGAAGAACTCAAAACGGTGTGGACTATTCTTTTCAATTTCGACTAGTGCAGAAATGTCAGTATCTGCAGCCTGCAACGAGCAATATTATGAATACAGAATTTAAAGGATAGAATAACAACGGTAAATATGAAAAACCTGAAGAACTTTGGTCTGCCATAGCTTGTTGACATGCAGGCCACGTCGCTCAAACAGACGTTTACATACGGCTTGTCCCGGACGGCCTCCCATATTGAAGATCATAATACCAAGGGGTTTTATAACAGATATCCCTTCTTCCACGGCCCTAGCAATAAGCCCTAAGCCAAACTGGTCCTCAACAAATCCCTATGGGGAATAAATATCCAATATGACAAAACAAATATTACTACCATAAATCACAGGAAGTTGCAATTGGTTAATAGGATTAAAAATCGGGTGGAAATGGTTGATGAAATGACAGATGAAGATCTGTTTCCATGAACAGCCATATAGAGTATTAATTGGTTAACAAATATCAACAGAATTTCATACGAGTATAACTCAAGTTCATTTGCTTCTGCAAGTCGCAAGATGCACTGAGGTGGCACACATGCTAAACATAGTCACAAATACTGAATTACAATATGAAGTTGATAAATTTCAACCAACCTGAAGGGCACAATAATTGCTCAGAGAATGCAAGAACTCTTCACTGGCATTTTCGGTGATCATTTTGGACATTGCATCTGGATTCGGATTCAGAATCTGCACTAGGCCAAAAAAAAAAATAGTGAGTAGTCGGACCGGAACAAATTTTCTTCACAATGATCATGCGTTGATCCCCTGTGCTGATTCTCTTACAAAGCATGTCAATTTTCCCTCCGTAAATTACCTGCGGTATGCAGCCAACGATACGCTCAAGTTCAATCTGATTATCTCGGCAGTAAGACAGCAAATCTGATTCATGAAACTCAACCCTGTCAAGTAATGTTTTATTTTCTCCATCATATATCAGCTGGCCATTTTCATCCAAAGCATTTAAATAGAGATTTATCCAAGAAATTTTTACAGCTCTCGGATTAATATCAAGCCCATATACCTGCATAATCATTATTTCAGAGCAGTAAGTAACCTGACTTCGCAAGGAAAAAAGTACCTCGGCGCATTTGAGGATAAATAGTGGTAAGACGCAAGCTGGAAACATTTAATGTAGAGTATGTGTGCTTCACAAAACATGGACCTTGGAAGGTGACCACTTCTCTGCAATGGCAATTGATATCCATCCATTTCCACATCCAAGCTCCGAAACTGTCTTGTCCTTAAAGATTGAATCAGGATGTCTGTTGAGTCCCTCATAAAAGGTGAAGGACCAGTCTTCTGGGATAAATATGCTAGGTATAACCATCATTGTGAGTTTCTTCCTCTTATGGAAACCTATTCCGAATGATATAAACCCGGTAAAGCAAATGTTTGGGGCACAAACAGTTTTGAACCACAGTGCGCATAATGCATGGACAAATTGGATATGGGCAGACAATCAACTAGACAGGCAGCATATGGGCTGTATATTCCATCATTGAAATCATGCAGCTGACCTTAATAGAGCTTAAGATAATCATAAGCTGCAAAAGCCAAAATACCTACAAATTAAAATTAACATACGCTCAACGTATTAATTTCACCAGGATGGATAACGTCGCACCAATTCATTTGAAAAAGATAGAGCGTTTGATTTAACCAAAAGGATCCAACGAACTAGCGAACAAAGAATAGATCAAAGCTAATAATGGTATCCTTATAATCGAAGAACACCTGCATCAAAGATTTGTCTCATTCAACTACGCCAAAAAGAAAACCAACACATAAACAAGAAAGGCAGCCTTGGTACTCGTTACCACACGAAACACCACTCCATACGCAAACAAGAAATTCAAAAGCACACAAATGTAGCTGAATTGAGTGTATATGCATATGTATTAAAAAAAAAAGTGGTGCGTATAACCTTCGTATTGCTCCAAATAAATGTCCTGAATCTGGAAATAGTACTTCTTGAGACATCTGTCGGAATCTTCCTTCGATTCGAAACGCCTTTGTAGCCCCGATAAGAAGATCCGTGCGTCAGTTCGGGTCTTAGGATCCTCAAGACGTTCAAGCAGTGATCGCATCTCACTGTACGCAGCGTCACCGGAGGTTTCGCACCGCTTCAGGAATTCCTCCATTTGATCCCCCCACACGTGATACTCTTCCTCAGCGTGTTTGTGTTACCGACGGGGTATGAGTGTGTGTGGCTGTGTGCCGAGCTACGAGCCTGACACTATACGTATATAAATAGAATAGAAGACGAGCGGCCCATAAAATAGAATAGAAGACGAGCGGCCCATAAAATATTTAGATTATAGTATATTTAAATTCTATCTAAAACTAGTTTGTGTATAAAAAGGTATATGCGAGGACGACGATCAGTCATTCCGATTCCCATCTTTAAAACAGACGCAATTATGATCCCCATTACCTCACTTTTATAATTCACGACGCATGCTTAATAAATGTAAACCAAAAACTCCTTTTTATTTGCAGTAGTGCAGTCATCATTATTTATAAGTAGCACTATTACAGATTTGTAAAGCATAGTGGATCTTTTGGAAATGCGCCTCGTGAATATCCCCGACAAATAAATAAGTATTAAACTTATTAGGTTTAGGTATCATGAAAAATTAAGCAAAGATATCCCAACTAATTACTATACGACAGAAGTTAATGGGCTAAAGGGCCGATTGAAGAGGGCTTTTGTGGACGGAGTCGAAAGTCTACGTTGAATTTGCCCAAAAGAGAGAAAAAGCCGACTGTTCTCTGTCCGATCAATCAAGGCTATATCATTAATGGCCCAGTATTTTACGTATTGTGCTTAATAGGCTTTCACAGCGGGTCATAGTGGGCCTCGTTGCATTAGAGAGGGACTCCTTTCCAGTTAATTGTCCAGTAATCAGACATACCGATTAGTAACCGAGCACCTCACCAAGAAAGAGAGGCTTTGATGATCTCGAACATCAGATCCGCGCTAGAAGCTAGCTACTAAAAATGCTTCGATTGAGGGCGTTTCGTCCCACGAACGATAAGATCGTGAAGATTCAGCTTCACCCCACGCACCCGTGGCTCGTCACTGCGGATGCATCGGATCACGTATCCGTTTGGAATTGGGAACACCGACAGGTAAGTTATGCTATAGGAGTTGACTTATTTGGTGATTTATGGGGTTGATTTGTGGGGTTATTATTATTTTTTTGATCTTTTATGTGCGACGTTTGTTTGTGCTTTAAGGTGATTTATGAGCTGAAAGCTGGGGGTGTGGACGAGAGGCGCTTGGTCGGTGCGAAACTGGAGAAGTTAGCCGAAGGAGAAACTGGTAAATTCTTTTTTATTGTGTTCAGTCTTTTTGTTGACGATGGTATGGTGGTGTTTGATCTGTTTGATTTTAGGATTGTGAAAGTGGAAGAGTATCCTCGTATTCTTCCTATTAGTATTGCAAATGATTTTAGTAGAGGGACAAATTGGAGAATTAGGCACTGTTACTATTGGTGAGAGTTGTGGATGTGCTTACTAGATTTAGTGAGAGCGAAGTTATTGAAAAGTAGAGAATAGATTTGTTACAAGGCTGAAATGATGTTGCCTGCATGGGATATCAGAATTGGAAATGGTTTTAGACCATTGGAGTTGGAGTTTAGAAAATGAAAGGAGGTTCTGTTGGGAAACGAAGTGCAAATAGCTATTAGAGGAAATGATGTAAAAATTTGGTTTCCTCTCCATTCTCCGCAACTGAAACGTGAATGTCTAATGATGGGGAAGATGGCAGGCTGTGAATTTTATTGTAAGCGAGGTTTGTTGTCTAGTGATAGTTGGCATGCAAATGTTAATCATGAAAGGGATCTGGTTGTTAAAGGTTCGCATGATTGATTGATTTATTTACGAGAAGGTTGATCAATTTATGAGACTGGTTCTTATTTGGTCAAACCCAGTATATATTTCTCAGTTACGTCTGTTTTGGAATATGAGTGCTGGTTCCTGATAAATTTCCATCTGCTTTTTCTAAATTTAAGAGCTTAAAGGAAAACCTGCAGAAGCCATACGTGGTGGGAGGTAAATTTCAATGCCTTTCTGGTGTCATTTGTTTTAATCAAATTGCTATGTTGTTAAATCAGGGACTGATTTTGCATCACATGGTTCCAGTGTGAAGCAGGTTAGCTTTTATGATGATGATGCACGCTATTGGCAACATTGGCGTAATCGCTCTGCGGCTGCTGAGGCTCCACCAGCTGTTCACAATGTCACCTCTGCATTCAATACGCCTGCTCCCTCAACCAAAGGACGCCATTTTCTTGTCATATGTTGCGAGAATAAAGCTATCTTTTTAGATCTGGTAACAATGAGAGGCCGTGATGTGCCCAAACAGGATCTGGACAATAGATCTCTCCTATGGCAAGTGCTAGATCGGTTAAAACTTTCTAAACTACTCCAATGATTTATCTCAGCCACCCTCTATCATGAGGTTCTCGAAAGTTTTTACTGTTGCAAACTAGTCATGAGTGAAATATTGTGTTCCTTGAGATTTGTCAGGAACATAATATTTTCGGGCGACCATACAAAATAAGGCCCTTTTATTGTTTGAGAGATTCAACTTAAGTGTATCCTTTCAAATACATTTAATCGAAATGATTATGACCTTGTTGTCTAATGATAGCATTGCTTCTTAAATTGACATGGGATAATATCACACTTCCCTCTGTTGAATCTACTGTTAACTCCTGGCGAAGCGTTTCCCGTATTTTTACATGTCATATAATTGTTATCAATAGTTTCGATTTAAAAGCATATTCTAAGTAATGTTGGCATTACCTTTGATGCCTACAGTGTCACTGGTGGTTATAAAGCATTAGCAGTCTTTCTCCCTTTGTGTGAAAAATGTGAACTTGAAATTTGGGCCCTTAGATCAAATAATGTTATAAGTAATTGAAAGTTTCCTTCTTGCAGTATGGAGTACCTTTGTCGATCAACTGCTAATGATGGACCTCTCGTTGCATTTGGTGGCTCTGATGGTGTGATTAGAGTCCTTTCAATGTTAACTTGGAAGGTTTGCTGCAATTAATAAATAAATACACACATACTTCCAATCTGCATAGTTAACTTGTGAAGTTAAGTGCAAGTGATGAAGCAACGTTGACATGATCTGCATTCTGCATGTATCCAGCTTGCTCGAAGATACACAGGAGGTCATAAAGGAGCAATTTCTTGTTTGATGACTTTCATGGCTTCCTCTGGAGAGGTAGTTCTTGAGCTGTATGGCTCAATCTACTGTCTTACGATTTAATTGGCATTCATCGGTTGTATGTAGCTATCTATAACATAATTTTCATGTGCATTGAGTTAGGCTCTCTTGGTTTCTGGTGGTAGCGATGGCTTGCTTGTGATCTGGAATGCAGATTATGGTCAAGATTCACGAGAACTTGTTCCCAAGTTGAGCTTGAAAGTAGGGTTCTCTGTTCCCTTTACCTGTTTCTCTTCTGTGCTGCATTCTCCAGTTCTCTGTTATCATTGAAGATAACAGCGGTTTCTTGCTCACTTTGTTATTTTTGAGGAACAAGTCTTATACCTACTATATGATTATGATTTTCTCAGGCACATGATGGTGGGGTTGTTGCTGTTGAGCTTTCTCGTGTGGTTAGTGCTCCACCTCGACTGATTACCATTGGTGTAGACAAGACTTTAGCAATCTGGGATACAGTTTCCTTTAAGGTTGTTGATCACGTGGGAAAAATTGCTCTCTTCATTAAAGCAATGAATTAACCATCATATATTGTTCCCTCTATTTTCTTTTAGGAACTGCGTAGAATGAAGCCAGTCTCAAAATTGGCTTGCCATAGTGTAGCATCTTGGTGTCATCCGCGTGCGCCAAATCTTGACATTTTGACATGCGTAAAAGATTCTCACATATGGTATGCATATGTATTACCCTAAGAGTTGTGTTAGCGATCATGATAGAGTTACCACAGCCGCGGTAATTTTTGTAACTAACGAGTTGCCACAAAATATCTTTGCAGGGCCATTGAGCATCCCACGTACTCAGCTCTTACAAGGCCCTTGTGCGAATTGTCATCTTTAGTACCAACACAGTTGCTCGCATCTCATAAGAAGCTCAGGGTAAAAAGTTTTCCTTTTATGTTGTTGTTTCCATTGATTGTTATATGACAATTTGGGTAACAGTTTTTATATATGCTCATCACATGTCTTCATTATAGGTCTATTCCATGGTTACACATCCTTTACAACCCCATCTTGTTGCAACTGGAACCAATATGGGTGTGCTCCTCTGTGAATTTGATGCCAAGTCACTCCCTCCTGTGGTTCCATTGCCAACTCCTCCTGGAAACCGAGAGCATGCTGCTGTATATGTAGTTGAGAGGGAACTGAAACTGCTACAGTTTCAATTGTCTAATACTGCTAATCCGACTCTTGGAAGCAACAGTTCTTTGAATGACACAGGAAGAGTCAGAGGAGACACGCCAGAGCAAATACAAGTGAAGCAGATTAAAAAGCATATTAGCACTCCCGTTCCACATGATTCATATTCAGTCCTATCTCTGAGCAGTTCAGGAAAGTAAGTGGCACACCACTCATATGTTGTGTAACACAGCCACAAGCAATTTTGTCTACGGGGTCAAAGTATATCTTCAAACTGTAATCACACGTTTACTCCTACTTTTTCATCCGTAGGTTCCTTGCCATCACGTGGCCTGATATTCCCTACTTCTCGATATATAAGGTCAGTGACTGGTCGATTGTTGATTCAGGCAGTGCAAGACTATTGGCTTGGGACAGTTGTAGAGACAGGTTTGCACTCTTAGAGTCTGCCTTACCTCCAAGAATGCCAATAATTCCCAAAGGCAGCTCATCCAAGAAAGCAAAGGAAGCTGCAGCGGCCGCTGCCCAAGCAGCTGCAGCAGCAGCTTCTGCCGCATCATCTGCCAGCGTTCAGGTTCGTATATTGCTTGATGATGGAACGTCAAACATTTTGATGAGATCTGTCGGTAGCCGAGGTGAACCAGTCATCGGCTTGCATGGAGGAGCACTATTAGGTGTTTCCTATCGAACATCTAGGAGGATAAGCGCCGTGACTGCAACAGCTATTTCGACTTTTCAGTCTATGCCTCTCTCTGGATTTGGAAGCAATCCCCATTCTTCTTTCAGTACCATGGATGATGGATTTTCGTCAACAAAAACTTCTGCGGAAGCACCACCCCCAAACTTCCAATTGTACAGCTGGGAAACATTTCAGCCAGTCGGTGGACTTCTTCCTCAACCAGAATGGACAGCATGGGATCAAACGGTTGAATACTGTGCTTTTGCCTACCAACAATATATTGCCGTCTCTTCCCTGCGTCCTCAGTTTCGTTACTTGGGCGACGTGGCAATTCCTTATGCTACTGGAGGTGTTTGGCACAGAAGACAATTATTTGTCGCCACTCCAACCACCATTGAGTGTGTCTTTGTGGATGCTGGAGTTTCGTCAATCGACATAGAGACAAGAAGAAGGAAAGAGGAGATGCGTCTGAAAGAGACCCAGTCAAAAGCTTTTACAGAACATGGTGACTTGGCTTTAATAACATTAGACAGTCAACAGGCTTCAACACAGGAAAGGGTCAAGCTGAGGCCTCCATTGTTACAAGTGGTTAGATTAGCTTCTTTCCATCATGCTCCCTCAATACCTCCTTTTATAACATTGCCCACGCAATCTAAAGTTGATGGTGATTCCCCGATACCTAAAGAATTTGAAGAAAGGAGAGTTAATGAAGTTGCCGTTGGTGGTGGTGGAGTTGCCGTGGCTGTTACCAGATTTCCAGCCGAACAAAAACGACCCGTGGGACCTCTTGTTGTTGCTGGAGTGAAGGATGGTGTTCTGTGGCTGATTGATAGGTACATGTCTGCTCACGCAATATCGCTTAGCCATCCTGGTATCCGCTGTCGGTGTTTAGCAGCATACGGCGATGCTGTTAGTGCAGTGAAATGGGCTAGTAGGCTTGGTAGAGAACATCATGATGACCTAGCTCAATTTTTGCTTGGGATGGGTTACGCAAATGAGGCACTACATTTGCCCGGCATATCCAAGCGTTTTGAATTCGAACTTGCCATGCAGAGCAATGACTTGAAAAGAGCCCTTCAGTGCCTTTTAACAATGAGCAACAGTAGGGATATAGGACAAGAAGCTCTCGGTTTGAACTTAAACGATATCATGAATTTATCTTCGAAGAAGGAAACTGTCGTGGATGCTCTTCAAGGAGTTGTTAAATTTGCGAACGAGTTCCTTGAACTTATTGATGCTGCAGATGCTACGGGGCAAGCCGACATCGCACGTGAAGCTCTCAAGAGAGTAGCTGCTGCAGGATCTGTGAAGGGAGCTCTTCAAGGACATGAACTGAGAGGCCTTGCTTTAAGACTCGCCAATCATGGGGAGTTGACACGACTCAGTGTATGTATTGTCATATTTGAATAGTTCTTGTTATCTCTTTTTCTGTTCGACATATTTTTTGCCTCCATGCGTTGCTTTGAACATTATGCTTGGTGTTTACTAACAAAATAAGGTTGCAGAATAGCATAAATTTCTTTTTTACCTGATGATATATGTTCTAGCAACTCCACGTCTGAACTTTCTGCAGAACTTGGTGAATAATTTGATCTCTGTCGGCTCAGGGAGAGAAGCAGCTTTTGCAGCTGCACTTTTGGGGGATAATATACTCATGGAGAAGGCTTGGCAAGATACGGGAATGCTCGCAGAAGCTGTGCTTCATGCTCACGTACATAAAATTCATTTTGTATTTTTTCTTTGCATACTATATCAATTACAACTGCTGTTATATCTTTTAGGCTCATGGTCGGCCTACATTGAGGAGCTTGGTTCAGGCATGGAACAAAATGCTTCAAAAAGAACTCGAGCATACTCCTTCTGTTAAAATGGATGCGGCAGCGGCTTTCTTGGCTTCACTCGATGAATCCAAACTCACGAGCCTCCAAGATGCAGCAAAGAAGCCTCTGTTAGAAATCTTACCTCCAGGAATGTCGTCTTTATATGGACCCAATCCCGGTCAAATGGATCCTAAAAAACAGATTCCTTTAATGCAGCAGCCTGCCAAACCATTAGCACTTGAAGGTCCGCCAACCCAAAATGCAACTGCTTCTTTTGCAACCGAAAAAGAGGAAGCTCGAAATGGAGTTTTTGAGGGTGCTCGGAAGGATGATACTGAAGAATCTAAGGCAAAATCAACTACATCTAAGCAGGTTACTACAAATACTGAATTTGAGGCTACTGCATCAAAAGAAGAATTAGGCTCTACGGATATGCGACCAGAGTCGAGCGAACAAGATGATTTGGTATTGCCAAATAACCAGAAAATTATTGAACATGCCCAAGAGACCGAAACGTGCTTGGAGGAAAGGCTTACATCAGATTCTAAGAATGGTCAAAATGTGACGGACGCAGTTCCTCAACACACCAGCAATCAAGGAACTGAGGTTCGTGATGAATCCCCAATGATTGATTTTTCGTGAAACCTAAGCATCATTTTTCTAGTATATCGGAATGAAGCATCAATAGCCGAAAGAGCCACATTTATGCATAGATGGGCCGCAGATTCCATGATGCATGCTAACAAGTATGTGACGTTGAAGATGCTTGTGTGATTTTAGTTGTTGTATCGGCACTTATTTGTTTGTCTAGTTCACAATGTATTTGTGTTCTGGTGGTTTCCTTTCCGGGTTTCTTCTTTTATTAATGGGACTTCTATGCCCGTTGCTATATATTCACACTGTGCCGCTAATATGATCGATCATCTTGGCCCGCATATTGGTAAATCCGTGATGCTATAATTTCTGCGAATATATTGGGCCCTTTTGGCCCACAAACAAAAGGATTATATGATAAAAATATGATTAAGATTTCCGGATCCATTTAATTACAACGAACGCCATAATAGACAATTGATCAAGCTGACGCCCTCGCTTTTTACTTAGGGTAAATTCCCTATCAATACCACTTGAAGATTAAACTTCCTCTAAATATTTAAATTATTATTCCTGATCAGTACCCTGTGAAAAGTTTCCTATTTAATACCCAAACATTGAAATGACGGAAATAACCTTTCCTTATAATTGCAAAACAATTTTCAGAATATTATACCATGAGACGCGATTATTCTACCAACAAAATATGTTATTATACCACAAAAGAAATATACTATTTTACTAATAGACATAGTTATTATACCAACAGTTACATTATCATATCTAGTTAAATTTAAGAGTATTATACCAATAGATAGCAAAATTATACTAAGAAATAAGAGTTATCATACGAATTGATCTTTCTACATTATACCCACAAAGACGGAAAAGTATACCATCAAAATCCAAAATTTTACCAACAAAATATTCAAAAAATTATAACTAAAAATAGTTAATTATACCATATGTTATCAATATTATCCCAGTAAATAATGTAATTTTAAATTATTGTTAAATCTGAAATAATCAAATTATACCACAAAGACCGACAATTATACCAACAAACACGAAAATTTAACCATAAAAATATTCTGAAAATTATACCAGTAGAACGTAATATTAAACAGGAAACTTTTAACAGAAGGATACTGAACAGGAAGAAATAATTCGAGATATTTAAGAAGAAGTTTAAACTTAAACTTATAAGGAATTTACCGTTTTACTTATTAACCCTGTCGGAAACGCCAGCTTAGCATTTTATTGCAACCAAAGCACTTCTATTGCTCAACTTTTGGTTCGTTCCGCTTCTGTTTGATTCTTCAGCAGATCTATTTTCTACTTAGCCGATAAGGTTCAATTTCAACTGTTTGATGCTGCCAATCGGTGACACCTCCATTTTCGGTTTCCAAGTTGGGTTGGAAAATCTGAGCTCGTGAAACAGGCCCTTTCGATATTTTTCTGTCGAAATGTTGGTGATTCAGTAGTACTATCTCGATTTCGCCTTCTCTACTATTGAACCCAGGTGTCTTAGGGTTTTGACAACATCCGGGAACTCGTGCAATTTGTGACAGCTCTGTACCAGGGGATAATCGATCTGCAATCTTTTGATTGAGGTTTGCGTCGTTGTTACTTTCATATCAAGATTGCATCTGTTTCTGTTTTCCGTGTAAGGTGATTTGGTTATCTTTTTCGTTTCAGAAACCTTGCGCTCTTGTTGTGCTTTCCTGGTTGTCTAAGCTCACATGGGGCCAGTATTCTACATATTGATAGCATTGCCATGTACCATTGGGGCAATTTCATTGGCTGTTGTGCACATATACAGGCATTTACTGAATTATACAGAGCCTGTGTATCAGAGATACATCGTCCGGATAATTTTTATGGTTCCTGTGAGTACCCGAATTGTTACTTCTTTGGTTCCTTTTGCCATCGGTCGCTCATATTTCCTTTTGGTTCTTTGATTTTAGGTCGTCATGTACTTATTGATTCAAGTTTACTGCGTACCTTACAGAAACTGTAGTTTACGTTGCAGTGGATGACAATATGCTTTCTATGGTTTTGTTGCACAAACATTTAGTTCTCACTCCTAGTGATGGCTCCTCTTGCAGCTCAATGTCACAATTATCGTTGTGCTGAATGTGTTATTCTGCAGGTTTATGCATTGATGTCTTTCTTGTCGTTGGTCCTAAATAGAAGCACAATATTCTTTGATTCGATCAGAGAAATGTAAGTCTATATTTTGATATTGAACTTCTATTGCAATGTTCTTCCATTTGATCATCCAAAATAATCGCCTGATACTTCATTAGCCTATAGACTAAATAAATTGCCATCCTTGCGGTGCCGGTGATGCATTTCCATGTTATGTCTCCTCACCATGAATAGTTTAATTAATATGACCTAAAAAGTATGTATGGAATTGCACTAATATGCAGGAAATTTAGTGTTCACATTTCTTGTTTTATAGCATTTCTGTGTATATTATGATGATAATGTTATTATTATCGTGAATTTGCAACATAACGCTTTGCCCCTTATATGAATATTTGTATTTGGCATGAATTTGATTCTTTGTTGGCGAAAATGCTATTTCTGATGCTTTGTCTTGCAGTTATTATCAGATATATATTGTTTAACTATTTCAGCAATTTCTTCTGTATAGTTATTTGATTATCTGGACCCGACTACTTCTGCAGATATGAAGCTTGGGTCATCTATAACTTCTTGTCTCTGTGCTTAGCATGGGTAGGCGGTCCCGGAGCTGTAGTGGTAAGTCTAGCTGGCAAAGTCCTGAAGCCAAATTGGTGTTTGATGACTTGTTGCTTTCCTCCAATTCCATTAGATGGGTGAGTCATCCGCGCGTGCCCGTGGACAAGGACATTTAAATAACTTTATTATCTTCATTTTAGGCAGCTCCTGTTAATTGTTTATGTTATGACTTGTTAAAGAACCTAGTGTAATGCATATAGATCTGGTATTGGAGCCCGAATTCACAAACACATGTCTGTGTGTCTCATTGTGGCGTTTGTTGCTGGTGATGACCATGTGCTCATACTGTCTTTATGTTTGCTTTATTATATCAAATAATTCTTGATAGACCAAGTATGGTTTTTGCTGATTGGTGCATTTTTTCATGCCGTGCAGGCGCTTCATACGAAGGTGTAAACAAGGATGTTTGCAGTTTGTGATCCTAAAGCCCATTTTGGTGGCAGTTACTTTCGTGCTTTATGCAAAAGGGAAATATGAAGATGGGAATTTCAATCCACAGCAATCCTATCTTTACATAACCATCATCTACACTATCTCATACTCAGTGGCACTCTATGCATTGGCCTTATTCTATGTAGCATGCAGAGACTTGCTTCAACCATTCAATCCGGTTCCTAAGTTCATCATAATTAAATCTGTTGTATTTCTGACATACTGGCAGGTATGGGTGTGGTAGAACAGAATATCCTTGACATTATATGCTGAATTTTGTTCTTCCGCCTGATTTCCATCGTTCTCAACACCCCTGTTGGTTTGAACTTGAGATTAGTTGCCTAATCAGTAGTAACATTTTACTAAAGTAGCCTATCATTTCATTGCTTTTTTGCTTTCTCTGATCTATTGCAAAATAGATGTTTCACTTGATTTCTTATACTACCCGGCTGTCTCTATTTCTTTCTGCCACAGGGTGTTTTGGTTTTTCTTGCCGCAAAGTCCAAATTAATAAAAGATACAGAGGAAGCAGCAGAATTTCAAAATTTCATCATATGTGTCGAAATGCTTCTTGCTGCTGTTGGACATCTTTATGCCTTTCCCTATCAAGAATATGCTGGTGCGAACATTGGTGCTAACCATGGCTTCACTGCAAGCCTGGGACACGCATTGAAACTAAATGATTTTTACCATGATACCGTACACCAGGTAAATCATGCATCTAAGCAATTTGTTTGTTTGCTTCTTTTCTTCCAATCACGGAGTAAGCCCTTATTGATAATCCATCATTAAATAGCTCATAAAGCTAACGATAACCTGCTATTAGTCAGTAATTGGGTTAATGTCATCATAACCCATCATAAGTAGTGTCAAAACTTAACCTGAATTGATGTTCTTATAATTTCCTTCCAATATACAGTTTGCTCCAACCTACCATGAATATGTGCTCTACAACCCGAGTGATACTGACGAACGATCTAGAAAGTACAGGGTGCGTACTTTTGTCCCAACTGGACAAGAGATGGACACTGCCAGAGGAAACCATAATATGTTTGGGGAGAAGCTAGAAGATATTCAACTATCAAGTCTAGGATCATCGTCGGGTAGTACTTCTCCAGAAGCTTCTATTGCTACTGGCGATGCCTTTGTGTTAGAGACAGTTACATCTCTATCACTCTCGGATACATCAAAAAATACTTCATCCACACCTTATGAGGACCATTCTCTTGTGGACATAGACATGTCAAATTATCCAGCAAACGTGCCTGCAGCTGATGAAGAAGCTGTAATAAGATGAAGTATACAATGTCACTGACGCATCCACTGCAATCAGATGGTGCCTTCTCTTTACTTCTATATGCTGTGATTTTCATATGTTAAGATTTGTATATAGATGAGACGTGCATGCATATTGTTTTAGTTATATCATCTTTTATGCTGAAACTTCTTGTATCGGATCTGGCATTATTGTTGTGGAATCTAGTGTTTTGAATGATTCTAGGTGATTTCGTAACTATGCTTTTAACTTGATGGTTACTTAGTCGGGCCTTCACTTACCTATCGTTGCTTCATTCTATGCTTTCGAGCAATTGGTGCGCTTTGGGGCAGATGCTCAAAACATGCAAAACATTGCAATCAAAATTTGTATTGCCCAGAACTGTCCACTTGTTACTGTTGTGTCGTTTGCGTCCGTTTATTTAAATAACCTAAAATAAGGCCCTTTGCTTGAATTATCTCTGTTGTCATTATGATAAACTTATGCTGAAACCTAGCCACAGGGGGGAAGATGAGCAGCTGAGAGCGGAGTATGATGTGATAAAAAGATATCTCTTCCACTGTACAGCCCAAAATTTCAGCCACGTACTAATTTGATTGCTCAAAGATTCGAGCTTTTTTCTGTTCCTCATAGTTCCTCTAAACATGACCAACTATTGCCCCTATTACCACAACTATGACATATCCAATGAAAGGCTCTAAATTGCTGGAAGTGGATACCGACGAAGAGTTGTTCCCGGGAAAAGAGGAACCATCACCGTATCCCGTGGTCCCACCTCCCAAAGCTGGACTACTCCCTGTTGAAACCAGTGGAGGGGCACCAAAACTGCGATGGCATCAGCAATCAATTTTTAAGTATCTTTCGACTGTTTCTTTTCCAAAAGATATACAGAGATTGACTATCTTTTTAACCTTATTGGTATTGTTCCTGAGTTGGTAGCTGGAGTAGGTGTAGGATTTGTGGTAATCGGAGACACAGTGGTTGTTGGCGTTGGAGTGTTGGTTGGATTTGTAGTGAATGGAGGCACAGTGGTTGTTGGTGTTGGAGTGTTGGTTGGATTTGTAGTGAACGGAGGCACGGTGGTTGTTGGTGTCGGAGTGTTGGTAGTGATTGGAGGCACAGTGGTTGGAGTGGTGGTTGGATTTGTAGGGACTGGAGACACAGTGGTTGTTGGTGTTGGATTTGCATTGACTGGAGGAGACACGGTGGCTGTTGGTGTTGGGGGCCCCATAGAGGGCGACCACATGGTGTAAATGCAAGAGCCAGAACCTGTGCAGACATAATTATTATCAGAAGATCGATCGGTTGATGAATTTTTGAGTCTTATATGGATTGCTGCGTACTCGGATTAACATTTGTGACGACTGCAGTCCCTCCAAAGTCACAGCTGGTCTGCACTGGATTTCTCTGATAATAGCTGTTAAAGGCGAAGGAAGCGTGATTCTCCAGAGTATTAGGATTGTAACAGGTTGCGCCAATTTGTATGGCCGAACAATCTGCTCCACCAATCCCACAAGCATAGTCCAATGCCGCCTGTAAAGCGGTTTCTGTTATTCCGCCTTTGGCCACACACCAGCTCTGCCCTGGATTGCCTGTGCCTGCTGGAGTTGCAACGACTGGGCTGTAAACTGGATTTGTGGGAGGGATCATGATGGGATTGTTGTTGGCCGATGGGACGGTGACGATCGACGGCGGGGTGGTGGTGGTGGTTGGCACGGGATTTGTCGGTATGGTTGTCACTGGATTAAAGACGACTGGTGTGGTGGCAGTGGAATCACGTTGAAGCTTTATTTGGGACGATGAATAATGAGCTTCAAATTTTATAGCTTCTTCTCCGTGGTTGATGCTAGTGGTGCTCATGATCATGCCTGCATAGGTAAAAAATGAAGACCAACTTGAGTCTGGGGCATAAGGATCAATCAGATGCACATACTTGTTAAGTTTGAATTGCAAAATTCAGTACCAGAAGAGGAGGCGGTGAGAATGAATAAGAAGATGAACTTGTTAGCTGCAGATGCATCCATCTCACTTGAATACGAATCTGAATTTTCTTTCCAAACCGTGGGGATTAAGAATTGGCTTCAAAACAACTTAATAAGTATGCAACTATGTGAAAAGGGTTGGCAACGGCATATGCATACAGCAGCAACCGCAGAAAGGCGCAAGATAAAGTTTAGGATATGTATATATCTAAAGCAAAAGCGAAAGAAAGGAAAAGAAGGATATGCTATGCTGATCATCCACTAGAGGTGCTTCCTTTGTCCCGAAGATTTTAACTTTTCTGAAAATATTAAACGGATATATTCTTATTATTCCATTTAAGCAATAAAGAAATTGAAAGAGATCCAGTGATATAGCGAGAGACACTTGCATGCATACGCAAAACAAATATATATCTCCAACATACGAAGATATCTGATGTGTTCTGCTAGAAACGACCATGGGTGATGACTAGCTTCTGGTGCGACTCCTTGAACCAACGGCTGCTATAACGTGTGCCTAACACTCCAAAACCAACAGAAACAGGTTATTTTATTCTTCGAGTCGCGGGTTATTCTACCGTTAGCCGAGAATCCCGAGGGTAACAATGTCTGTAGTAAATTTTTATTCTTCTAGTGGACAATTCTATTTTAGCTGCGGCTTATCTCGATTACATATGGGTTCAATTCAATATGAATGAAAAGTTAAAGCTAAAAGTGAGTCACTCACTCACTCTTTATCGTAGAAAGCTAAAGTCGTATATCTATGCGGATGCAAGGCCCGCACACTCACCGTCTTACCGACTCTCTTTAAGTTTAATTTGTTTATTTTTGCGGTTATCTTTGTTTCTCCAAACTCCAAATAAAATGTAGGTTATCTTCCCCTCTTATGGGTAGGGAGGGACAACAAGCAAATCGCGGATATCTTATAGATCGAATAGAGCAGTGAAAGAACAACAAACGTTGTTCTATGGTTGTGTGAGAGAGTACAGGACAATTAGAGCCAATTAGTATCTAGCAATGCTCATACTCATATCAATTAGGCCTTACCATCTCGTAAATACCTTAATCAATTAGGCCCAATTAGAAAGACCCTAATCATATGGCC